>OVBI01000045.1:0-178731 GCA_900406495.1 Sisymbrium altissimum | reverse complement strand
TTTGGGTTTTTTTTTTTTTTTTTTTTTTTTTTTTGTGTGCACCAAGTTTGGGTTTAGTCTACAAATTAAAAGTTAAGGTTTCTGAACCAAGAAGGAAACATTAGCAATTATAAAAAAAGTGAAACACTAACCTTTTCGAGAGGGTAAACCGTTTTCTCACAAGCAGCACACTTGTCTTGTGTTCCACAGAAGATGGAAGATATCTTGCTAGGAGTCTTAGTCTGTAACGTTGAATCAATAAAGTCAAATACACAAATCCTATTGGCAATCATAAGAGATGAAAATGAAAAACTGGCGCTCTAAGTATATAGAGAACGAGATCTGGGGAGAGAGAGAATGAATTAATGAACGTACCTGCTCCGGCTTCTCAGTTTTTCCTGAGAAAAGAAATGTATATGGGTTCAATCATTGACGATTCTAATCATGGAGAAAGATAGAGAATTTATAACTACTGGAGTCTGGAGATATAGTAATATGAATATACCTGGTTGGAAATTTTTGCTGAAATTGCCAGATTCCTTGAAGAGTTGCTCAAAATGAGTCTTGCAGTACAAGACTCCGTCCATGGAGGAATAGTTGCTCATCTGCCATCAACAGTTTCCATACAATGAATATTATTTCTACATTTGGAATTAAACATAGATATAACATGGCATTATGGCAATGACATAATCATATATATAGGAAGATCTAACACAAAATCTAGCCAAAAAACAAAGAAAGTAGGAACCATATGATCTTGTGAGTGTAAATATATTAATGCGTCATTACCACAAGGGTTCCTTTGCAATGGGTGCATCTGAAGCAGGATTTGTGGTAAGGCATTCCTTCGATGGACAACATGTCCACCACATAGACTGTCTTATCGCAAGCATTGCATTTGTCGAGTGTTCCTGTGAAAGACATTTTTCGTTTTCTCTTTTTTGTTTTTTGGGGTTTTCTGTTGTTTGTTGTTTCCTCCTCCAAGATCCTAAATGAATCAAATTTTTTTTTTCTTTTATCAGATCAAGAGATCGTCTGAGGAAGTAATTAAAGAAAGAAACCCACAAAAAGAAATTAAGGATTTTTGTTCTTTTTTACCTCAGACAAAGGAGGAACCAGCGAAATTTATGTCTTCTTTTATACGAAACTCTGTTGCAATTGTGAGGTTGTAACGGAAGAAGTTTTTTGTTTTCCCTCTATCTCTCTTTTTCTCTCTCTTTGTTTTTGCAAAATCAATGAGATAAAATTGGGTGGCAAAGTGATTGGAGTTGAGCAAAAAAAGGGTTTGTGGTTTCTGACAATTTCAACCCATTAGGATGTTACTTTAAGCCAACTGTCTATGAGGTGGTGCAACCCATGTCAGATGTTTTTAAAAACCTACAAAGGAATATAACAACCTAACATTATATAATATTTTTTTGTCAATAAAATACGATGCGTATATATCAAGATATCCAGTTGTAAATGGAAGCACTTTTCATATAAAATATATATAGGGATATAGAAAGTGAAGCACCACTAAGTCGATTTCTTCGATTGCAATATCTATAGAAATATAGTATAGGGTAGTACAAATCTCATTTGCATAAACATTATTAGCACAGAATTAATGATTTGAATAAGAAAATCTGATATGTAAAGTAAAAAGTATCTTATAACACAACTTGTTGACACAAGATGAGATCTGAGATTGTCTTTCCGTGTCGATCAATTCTCCTGGAACAGTTGACTCCTCCATCTAATACGTTCCGTACGACAACATTCAAAGCATGAATGCCTTTAACATCATATATCTCTACTGACACATTTTCATCTATTGGTTCTGAATCGATCTCCAGAAAGGAAGAGGTTGATAACAGCACTGACATAACATTTTTTACCCATTGAGGAGTAATGATGAGTTTCAGACGCTCTATATCTGTTGGATAATGCGGGATTAGTGAGAAGTTTATGTCGTTTCCTTTATCACCAGCCCGGCTATGAGCAACAGAGTAGAGTGGGATCTTTTGGCCAGACGGAGCAGGAGAGTGATGAATTCCAGACGAATCCGGCCTTTGGTCGCCCCTCACTGTAAGGATATTTTGATTTTCGATAGAGATCTACAAGTGGAAGCAGTCAATACCAAGGTCTTAATTGATCATTTCTATTAGTATCATCAAACCGACTCGAGCAAGTACTTCCTCACTAACCTTTCCGATATTCTCTCGAGCAACTGGATAATGATGTTCCGGGGTCTCCGTCTCTGATTTACTAGTGTGCTCAACTCCAGTTTTCCACATTACAGATTCGCGGCTGACCTGGATAACCAAGCATATAACACCAGAAGCCGAGAAATTGATTTATGCAAGGCTATATTAGTTAAAATTCCATAAGGGAGACGACGTACCAAACGCTTTTCAAGAACAATCTCCATCTTGTGTCCGGTACTGCATTTTATCACAAGCAGCTAAGTCAAACCAAAAATACCATCCAGAATCTCATATGCTCTCTTTTAACGAATAACTAGTTTCAATACATACATTGCCAAAACAAACATTATCAGTCAGCATAATCAGAAATAAAGACAGAAACACACTCGAACTTGTCGACAGTTGAGTATTTTTCAAGTCCCTAGTCAGTCGTAACATGTATCAAATCAACAGGCTCTGGTATCAACATGCTGCTACAATAAGCATTGGATTAAGATATGGCTGTAATTTTATTATAGCAAACATCAAGGTGAAAAATTACCTAATTCCACCACCACCAGCTGGTCCGTTTGTATATAAAGCAGTAAACTCTTTCGTTAACTGGACCGCATGCTCCTTCAGTTTAAAAAGACCATCCATGCGTAATCTGATATCCCCACAGGACTGCCAAGATGGTTCAGCGCCATTGCTTGTCGCCTTCAAGCTATCAAACCCAATCACATAAGAAAGAATACAGTTATTAACACCAGGAATGGTTTCTTCCATCCAAGATCGAACCTGAAAGAAATAAAAACCACAAGTAAAATACATATAGACTTGATAAGATATAAAAATCCAATTCCAGGCACTATAAGGAGTCAATTCAGGCGAAACAAACTCTTATAGGGCCAAATAATGCGACTACATCATAGACATATTAACCATAGGCACACCAGAAACTCTGAAGCTTTAGCACGCTGAATAGATCCATATCCTCCATAAGATATCTCTCCCCATGCTTTCCAACCACACTCCTGCACAGAAAGTACCAATCATAAAATCAAACCTAGGTTGCTCTTCAGCATCAAATTTCTGTTACCATCATTTTCTATGGATAAAAAACCTTCGGAATCAACCGCAAGAGTTTTTCAGGCACAGCAGTACTAGCAGATGGTTTTGCTCCTCTGCATTGTACTTTGCAGTCTGACAGGGGAACGAAAGAAACGTCTCGAATATCAATTACCTGCACAGAAGGTTTTCAGATTAACTGTTTCCGCTGTTGTTATAGCTATTTCTTCTACATTTTGTACCTCTAACTTACCACATCAGGTGTAATGTAGGCGCTAGGATCAGCAATTTCATATAGAAGTTGCTCGGCGCAAGTACCGGTATTTAATATTCCACCACTACCTTCAGCCTTTGATACGCATACTTTTCCGTCATAGCCAATTTCTGCATAAGGAAGTGACAAGTCCTGGAGGAGAGGAAAAGCCATATCTCTGTACTGGTCACCTAGATAACATTGAAGAATCAAATGACCATTCTATAACGAAAAAGAGCAGCCTATTAGTTCATCCCTGAGCCAGTAAGCGTGAAGCGCACCTGGATGCATGAAGTATCCACCAGTGAGCTGACAACCACACTCCAGAAGGTGGCCAGCAAGAGTTCCCTGAGCTAGCAGCTCCAAGTCATTCCAATTCCAACCGAGTTCATAGACCTAACCATACAGCAAGGAAATGATTAGGTTAAATCATGAAACAAGAAAAACCTCTTGAATCTAATTCAAGCCAAAGCGAGAAGGCCAAAACCCGAACTGACATGCATTCCCAGCGGTTATCTGGTCAAAAGAAAACCGGACTGGGCTGTCAAATATTAGATATCTGGACAGATAATAACAAGTTCTCACCATTGGTGCTAAAAATAAGGCGGCATCAGCGACTCTAGAAGTAATTATCACGTCTGGTTTGTACTTGTCAAGGCATTCAACAATGGGCGCTGCTCCAAGATAAGTACTAGTACCCTTGAACAAGGAGAAGAACAAAATTCAGGACAAGCACGCGTATCACTATGAGGAGCTAAACAAACCACGGTAATCTGAAGTTAGGACACTATTTACTCTTGCAACATAAAACCTACAGTCCATCAGAAAACACATAACCATGTGTACGTATCTTCTAGTCTATAAAAAGAATTGTCACTAGCTGATAATATCCCATTGAGACATGCGATGAGGAGTAAAGGAACCACGATCCTACCCCCTCAGAGCAATATCGACCCCCAGAAGTCGATCCGGAGCCTAAATAAGATTATAAGGCAAAGGTTAGAGACGCAGAGTGTAGCTTCAGATAGTAGAGAATACTATGAAGACTAAGTGTATCACCGAGGGATGAAAGCCTCTTGAAGAAAAGTCTATTAGTACCTGTTTCAACATGCACCTCATGTGCCACAGCGACGGAAATGGTGAGCCCTAAGTCATTGGCTACCTCAAGGACTTTCTTCTGAGCTCCACAAGGATCAACTAAAACGACAAAAGAGGATATGAAAACAAGAGTGAAGGAAAAAGGGGATCCGTCATAGATGATCAGATCTTACTTGCACCCATGTTAGTGATGATACAAGTGCCTTTCTGCACAGCCAGAGGTAGTAACAAACGCATCCACTCAGAAACTGGACAAGAGCAGCAAAAAAAAGGGATGATTTTTATATCGAAAGTTATAAAACATTCAAGCCACTCCGTATTTCAAGACAAATGAGTCCCGAAACGTACCACGAGGGTCGTAACCGTCACCGCCAGATGCCATGGAGAGCCAACGATCAGCCAATGTTCGTTCGGCTAAGCACTCAAGGACGAGATAGTTAATCTCTTCAACTCGCTCAAGGAGTTTGAGAGCCGCGAGAGGCCTGTCGCCGCCGAATCCAGCTCCACATCCGACGTAAACCGTCTCCTTTCGCCTCTTCGGGTTCTCCCTCTGGAATCCCAACCAAATCATATCACACTATGCGCCACAGAAGAGAAGATTTTCTTTCAAAAAAAAAAAATTAGAATTTGCTTACCAACTTGATCACACAATCGCAGAGATTCTCCATGGAAGGAGACGATGATGTGATCTCCCAAATGGATCAGAGATCTGGCTCACGTCGATCACCGATTGGTTAAGCTGAAGGAATTTTGAATTTTTGGAAAAGCTAGTGATCGACTGTGTATGCTTACCCCAAATTTGATTTAAGAGTTTGTTAAGTAATAGTATTTAGTTAATGGGCCCTAAACTTTAAACTATTTAGACGCAGGTCCCTTGCTTCCTTTTATTTGTCACTGACTCAAAAAGACAAAAGCCGTCTGGGGTCCAATGGAGGAGGAAGGATTCTCCAACGATTGGGGAGAGATGGTCTCAGAGAAGGCTGTTTCGGCTTATACCTCACTTCCGAAGAAGGGAAAACCTCAAGGGCGGGAAGTCACCGTCCTATCCGCTTTCCTGGTCTCTTATCCTCCTTCTCAAGGTCTCTTTCTCTTTTCGGTTTTTGCTTCCTTCCTTCCTTCCTTCCTTCCTTGTGCTTGAGTTTCCTTACTATGGATTCGATTATTAGGGTTGGAAGTGATCGCATTAGGGACGGGGACCAAGTGCGTCAGTCGGTCGCTGCTGAGTCCCCGTGGGGACATTGTCAACGATTCTCATGCCGAAGTTGTCGCCAGAAGAGCTCTCATGAGGTTCGCCACACTGCCTCCCTCCTTACCCTTTGTTTATGTACGATTCGCATTTGTGTAATTTGGTGGTTTTTCTCTCAATCGCCAGGTTCTTCTATTCAGAGATTCAACGAATGCGAGGGACTTCGGATAAGAGAACATGCTGCAACGAAGCCAAGCGTCAGAGAAACGATACCCAAACAAGCTTAATACTGGAGTTAGACCCAAGCTGTCCTGGAGATGTGAAATATAAGCTGAAACCTGGGTGCTACTTGCATTTCTACATTTCTCAGCTGCCGTGTAACTCAACTTTCCATTTGCCTCATCCGTAGATTTTAATCTTTCAAGAATGTCCTTAATGTGGCATTCACATGTTTGTCATACGTAGGTGGTTATGCTTCTACTAGTTCACCTCTGTATGCACTGAAAAAGATCCCATTAGCACAAGTAGATGACTCATTGGTAGATAAAGCCTCTGACAGTTGCTCGTCCCACAGCAAAGGTATTCGACTCTTCTGCCTGGCAGTTGCAAGTATCTTCTCGCTGCTTACCTTCCTGTTATTATTTCGCATATGGAGGATAGGCTGATCTTTGCATCTGTTGTTGACTTACGATGTGAACAAATGTTCTCCATATTTCAGGTAATTCCCCAAGAGTAACAGACATGGTACAAAGGAAGCCTGGTCGCGGTGAAACGACTCTCTCTGTTAGCTGTTCCGATAAGATCGCCCGATGGAACGTTCTTGGAGTTCAAGGTTTCTTCTGTACTCTTTTAATGTTTTTGCAAGCCCTTCTAAATTCTTAATTTCATCATGCACACATGTCATGAAAATATTTGCTCAGGGTTTTTTTTTTTCTGTGGAGAGTCTATACTTGAGAAGTTTAACAGAGTTTTTGTTGTGTCATGCGAGATTTGCTGATGGGAATCTTCTCTCTTTGTATGTTCTTCCATCAGGGGCATTGCTTTGCCAATTCCTTCAGCCTATGTATATTTCTACAATCACCGTTGGACAATCTGTGCACTTTCCTGACGATTTTTCTTTCGCTGATCACTTGCGAAGATCTTTGTATGAGAGGATCCTTCCGTTATCGAATGAGCTGCTGACTTCCTTCCGTCTGAACAAGGTTCATTAGCTACTTTATTACCATGGTATCATGTAAAATTGCATTCGTTACTTGCAGACATTGTTCTAATTCCTTTCCAGCCACTGTTTTTTGTAGCTCCAGTACCACCATCAGAATTTCAGCATTCAGAAACTGCTCAAGCTACCTTAACATGCGGGTTAGTTTTCAATTCCTTTACTCTTCATCATATGACACATGCGTCTTTCCTTTGTTTCTTACAAGGTGACGATTTATTCGTTGTCTCTTAGTTACTCCTTGTGTTGGAACCGATCTGGCTTGCACGAAGTTATTCTTGGAACAACCGGTAGAAAGCAAGGCACCTCAGCTAAAGGAGCTCTGTATCCGTCTACTCAATCATCTATATGCAAGTAAGGGAAGAACCTAGTTATCGAAGCATGACCTTTGTTATTTCTAGTTATGACTGGAATGTGATATCATATTCATATATTTTCCTAGACAACGGTTTCTGGAGCTGTTCTTGAAAGTAATTCAAGGACACGAAAGTGAATCTTCTCAGTCAAAAGGATCTTACCGAGAACTGAAGGTGCGTATGATGCTGATTCTTTTCTGCTGCTGCATCATACTTGGTTAGCATGCTTCTATTGGCACTAGTAACATATATGAATCTCATAATGAGTGTTTGACATGCATGCCGCAAGTTTGTGATATTGTTCCTTGACTTATTTTGAGATGAGTTACGTTTTTTGGTTTTAATTCTGTGCAGGACAACGCTACGGAATATTCTTTGATGTCAAAGATTTTTAGAGGAAAGTATCCATTCAACAACTGGCTCACGAAACCCGTGAACTACGAGGATTTTCTGATAAATTAGTCCTGAGGTATGTATGTCTTGCTTTTTGCTCTCTCTATCAACCTGCTTTAGTTTTGACAGCTTTCTTTAGGGAAGCAAAAGAGTTAACTATTATTATGAATATTACATTCCAATAAAAAAGTGGTGAGACCTTGAATCAGAGATAATACAAAGAGCGAAGAAGTAAAATGGAAAAAAAAATGACCAAGAAAATGAAAGCAGAAAATATGAATTTGACTGAAACAAATTAAGATGCGGTATGCTCCATTCAGAGATTGACCCGTCCTTTGATGATGTCGAGGCTCATCTCGCTAGGGTCTGTTGCTTGCAATTCAACTTGAATCCCATCCAGTTCCCTCTTGAATCTGTCCTTTGAGCTTGCGTACAACATCTTACTTCGGACTCTTGATGTATCAGGTGACCTGAAGCATGCCGATGTCTCAAATGATATAAGAAAAAGCTATTTAAAATTCATGAGAAGAAAAAAAACAAGGGAAAGAAGTTGTACCACGCGATGAAAAAGATCTTGCTCTTCTGGCAATTCTCAGGAGTGGTGAAATCGAAGTCATAGACAGCATATCGGCACTCATTCTCAGGCATACAATTGGTGAAATCGTCGTAAGTTTTTTCTGGATTCCCAACGATGTCTATCATAACTTGCTGAGCCTTCTCATCAATTTTGAAGACAATAAACCTATAATTCCTCTTTGCTTTCAACTCCAAGAACTTGAGCTTGCACTCATCGCTTACGTGCATTCCAGACGCTGAATTAGCCTGCACGGACACACACGCATAGTCAACTTATATGATCACAACACATTACATCATTGGCAATACCAGATTGGTAAAATGAATTGTAGGAGCTTACCATGTTCTCTGCTTGAAATTCAGCTTTGATGATCAGAAACTAGAGATGGTAGGGGGTTTTAGAGGAGGGGAAGAAGAAAGAAGTAGGTCGGGTTGGGTCATTAGGCTGGTCACGTCTTTAAAACCAAGAAGACTTTGATGCTGTCACGTTGTGCCCATATTAGATAATATTAGGGGGAGTCTATATTTTATTCACCCATACACATGTATATCTATGTGTATGTAAAGCACATGTGGTGAAGTTCGTTCCGGACATCATTGAGAAGTTGCGGTTTCATGATGTACATGTTTTTCTTTGTTTTTATTAAATTTGTCTGACTTTTTCTTTCCTCAGGATTGGTCGTAGACCTTGCTACTTATTTTCTTTTGGGGGCGGATCTAGTTAGGATTTAACGGAAAAACAAGAATCTGCTTTACAAAAACTTTTTAAGTTCGTCATTTTTCTTAACGTGTGTTTACTTTTTTTTTTTGATCGAATACGTGTGTTTACTTATAACCGAGAGATATTGGAAATTTGATAAGACAATATCTAAATTATAAACTACTAGATTCAAACAGAACATTGAATCGATGACAAGAAAAAAGCATAGGAATTATCTCAAAAACGCAACGACAAAAACATTTGACATTTGTCAATAAATCTTGGATAAAAGGCCTTTATGTTGAGACCAACAAAAGCCCATATGCATACATATAAAGGCCTACAACTAAAACATGATTACGGCGGGGAGCGAGCCAACGGGAAACATCAAACATAATTTTTTTTTCTTTTCTTTTCTCGATCTTCGTTATTGAGAGATCCCTTGCTTTTCAGTTTACTCGTTTTCACATCCATATCATTCTTAAATTTACAGGCGGTATTTATTTAATTAGTATTTTTTTGTTCGTAGGAATTTAATCAGTCAATTGAATTGCTATGTGTGTGGTCGCTAGATTCTTCGTTGCCTTTTCCAACCATAATATCTATCGTCTCGTCGGTACATTGTTTGACTGAAAAAAAAAATCAACTTCTTACATATGGGTTATGTTGGAATTACATGTTCGTGTTCAGAAAATACAAAATTGTGATCAGACTAAATTGGCATTCTCTTTCTTTTATGTAGAAGTTGGTGGTCCTAAATTGTATCTCTTCGATCGAGATAAAAAAAGGTTTCTGCTGTTTGGTTCAGTTGATTGCTTATTTCTTTAAATTTTCTATCAAATTTGCAAGTTTTGGCTTACTGGTTTCGTTTACCGGTCTCACTGTCACTAGCCGATTCGACTCACCAGAATGGCAGCGAGTTGACAAGGTACTACCTGTTTCCATCCCAGATCCTGTCATTCTCAGCCCAACTCGAAAGGGTTTTCGGTGATGAGAAACCCCGAATAGAAAAGATTCATCTTTAAATTTGATATCTCTCTGTTATTAATAAAGTTTGAGAAATTTCCCCTTGCTTCCAGGTTACCCTTGTTGTTGGTGAAGAGACCATTCCTAAATTGGCGAAAATTCATCAATGGGAGGTCAAATCTCTAAGATTGATACATGTTGTTGGAGTTCATCACACAATTCTGCTCTTCTTGAAGCTTCACATGTTGGTGAAGTCTCTGTTTGTTTGGCTCTCTAGTTAGAACGACAAGCTCTCTTTTACATCGTGGCTGTTTTCTTAATTCGTTTTTACACCAAAATTACAGAAAGCGAAGAGAACAGTGCGGAAACAGATTTGCTGTCTTTTCGTGAATACACACTAGAACAGCTTAAGATCGCCACCTCTGGTTTCGCTTTGGAGAATGTCGTATCTGGAGATGGAGAAACGGCTCCAAATGTTGTCTATAAAGGAAAGTTGGAGAATCATAAGAAGATTGCTATCAAGCGCTTTTCTCGAATGGCCTGGCCTGATCCACGCCAATTCCTGGTATGGTATGTTATATTTCAGCTTTTCTAAATGCTGATGGCTTGTCTCTTCCAACTTCGTATATGTCCGTTTCCAGGAAGAAGCAAGATCGATTTGTCAGCTACGCAGCAATAGAATGGCCACTTTACTCGGTTGCTGCTGTGAAGGTGGCGAGAGATTACTTGTTGCTGAATTTATGCCTAATGAGACGCTAGCCAAACACCTTTTCCACTGTAAACAGGCCTTTGATCAAAGAATATTTTTTGATACTCTTTTTAGATGACCTCTTAGTATATGCTTAGAACGTTTTCTGTAACAGGGGAAATACAACCGATGAAATGGGAGATGCGACTACGGGTCGTTTTATACCTTTCAGAAGCTCTTGAATATTGTAGTAACAAAGGACGCACTATGTATCATGACCTCAATGCTTACAGAGTTTTATTTGACGAGGTAATTCCAGAAACTAAGCTCTTTTATCGGAAAACCATTTCTATTTTATGATATTCCTTCACTGACTCTGCTGTGCCCATTTAAGGAATGCAATCCAAGGCTTTCAACATTCGGCTTGATGAAGAATAGCCTGGATGGGAAAAGTTACAGCACAAATCATGCTTTTACCCCTCCCGAGTATCTACGAACTGGTGAAATTGATATGCCCTCTCCTCGTAGATCGTATTGGCCAGTTGTTGATATTGTGTTGAGATTAAGTGTGTGTTGTTACAGGGAGAATCACATCAGAGAGTGTGATTTACAGCTTTGGTATTCTTTTGCTTGATCTTCTAACTGGAAAGCATATTCCTCCTAGCCATGTAAGTGTGCATGGTGTAGCTACTATCGACATTTTTTTGAATTCTCCTTACTATTTTATCTCAGCCTGTCCTTGTGTGGTAGGCCCTTGATTTGATTCGAGACAGAAATCTTCAGACGCTAGCCGATTCTTGTTGGAAGGGACAATTTTCCGACAGCGATGGCGCTGAGTTAGTACGCCTGGCATCTAGCTGTCTTCAGTATGAAGCTCGTGAGCGACCAAACATAAAATATTTGATAACTGCATTGACACCTCTCCAGAAAGATACAGAGGTCTCGTCTCATGTCCTCATGGGTCTGCCTCAGAGTGGTACTTTTGTGTCACCTTTGTCTCCTTTTGGCGAGGCTTGTTCGCGAAAGGACCTGAACGCTATGCTTCAGATCTTGGACAAAATTGGATACAAAGATGATGAATCCGTAAGTCTACAGGCTTTTACGGTTATATCAAACTGTTAAATCACTTAGAAGTTAGAACCCTTATAGCTCCCATCCCATGAAGGCTTCTTCATTGTTTTATATGACATGTTGAAATGCAGGTTTCGTTTTTGTGGACGGACCAGATGCAAGAGGCGGTGGAGTCGAAGAAAAAAGGCGATATTGCATTTAGACAGAAAGAATTAAAAGAAGCCATTGAGTTTTACACTCAGGTCTGTCTTTCTTTCGTTGGCATTTGTATCCGTAACAAGACCTTCCTCCTTAGTTGACGATGTCCCTGTCTATAAATTTTGGCTCAGTTTCTTGACTTGGGAATGATCTCTGCAACAGTCCTTGTGCGGCGCAGTCTAACTTACCTGATGAGTAACATGGCGAAAGAAGCTTTAGATGATGCAATGAAAGCTCAAGGCATTTCTCCTGTGTGGTACGTTGCATTGTATCTCCAGTCATCCGCTCTTGCTGTCCTGGGAATGGAGAAGGAATCCCAGATCGCACTTATCGAAGGATCAGACCTCGAAGCCAGAAAGATTTCAGCTTCCACGCAGAACTGAATACTATCTTTTGGGTTTGGGTAAATTTTGAACAAGCTATGATTGATTTTTTGAAAGGGAATGAAGCTAAAGGTAGTCCATTGTTTGTTTCGATTGATACATAAGAGAGCGCTCAGAAATGTTAAACATTGTACTAATTTCATCGTAGAAGGCTAATCCATTGTTTAAGTTGATACATAAGAGCTTGGGATGTATGGACACCAAAGTGCATGCATATATTATTAAATTAAGCAAACTCCATTAACAACAGTTGCACAAGGCTAGAGAAACCGAAGTCATAAGGTGGTTTGCAAGTCAACCTCTACCTCTGCTGCTTGAATAATTGGGTGAGAGGTTCTGTATTCTTCCTTTGAGAGTCCAGAGTAAACAGCATCTGTGCCTCCAAACGTTATGAAGTTCCAGCCGAAAGCGGACCCTCCAACGACCTTGTCACCAGGCGCAAGAGAGTTGAGCTTCTCAGTTTGGACATAGCTTGCCGCCTCAGAGGGAGTCGGTTCAGTAGGAGTACTGTGAGGGGTTTGATTGATTGCCTTCCCGTTGGATAAGGAATCGGTCTTGGTTGTTCTCTCACGTTTGGGTGTTTGTCCAATCATCTCTTGGTAGAGCTCAAGCAAAAGCTTCATCTCTACAAAAACAAGATAATAATTTCAAAGAATGGATAAAAAAAAGAAAGAACGTTGACGGTTGAGCATGAGTGTAGTGAGCTCACTCTCTTGAATCTCGATTGCTGCCATACAGTTCCTGAAGTCGGGAGTTCGTAGTACCTGTCACACAAAAATCTCTCCCTTTTGTTTTATTACATCTTTCTAATTCCAAACAGAGAGACTACCACTAGCACTAGCAGTAGTAGTTGGAGTACCTCGAGAACGTGAGGGCGAAGATCTTTGACAAGGAGACGCATCTTGTAGTAGTTGGAGTTCTCGATCTGGAGATTCCCTTCCAACGCTCGCTTTCTGCCCCTAGACGACGGATCCGACGGAGGCGCAGGCACTTGAGCTCCTAAATGTGGCCGAGACGCGGCTGCCGGAGTCGGAGACGCTTGTCCCTGAACCGAGGATCCAGGAGTCAGAGCCGGCGGGCACTCCAAGTCCATCGCGGGGGAAGGTAACTCAGCTGCGACCATGGCCGGCGAAGAGCTCTGATCTGCAGCTGCAGGAAGCTGAAGACCTTGTGCTGGAAGAGATGAAGTAGCAGAGGAAGGAGGTTCAGCGGTCTGAGCTGCCGTCGAGGTCGATTTCTCCATTTTTCATAAAGGTTTTTTCAACCGCCCAAACAACTCGCACCAGCACGGGGACGTAGCAGCCGGAGATCTTGAAAAACGACGTCGTCGTTAGTTGGGCCTAGTTGGGTCCATATATATTTTCCATAACTAAAATGAAACGGCACGATTTCTCTCATTTCTTAACTAAAACGTCGCTTATGACTCTACTCTGTGTGACGTATAACATTTGCCTTTTCAAAACAGTAAAACAGCTCGCAGTTTTCTAGAAACACCCAAATTTGGAAGATTTACAATTTCCAGAGTCTCAGCTCTTCCTTGTTGGCGTGCCGAGATGAATCCCCAAGTCGACAAGGTGGTGAGAAGAACGACTATGGTGGCGACTGCTGTTGCGTCTTACTTACTCCTGACGGCTGATTACGGCCCCGAGCCAAACGCTCTTGATCCTGTGAGTTCCTCCCGATTGCTTTCTCTCTTTTCGCAGAATCTCTGTTTGTTTGTTCTTTTTGTCATAGAATCATCATCGCTCCTGTGTGTTTGATTCAATTGTCATCGTCTTCCTTAGCGCACAAAATATCGAGATTTACAGGATCTTTTAGATGAACGAATGGCAGATAATTGTCTGGTTTGTCGTTGACTCTCCTCGATTAGGGTTCTCCAGTTGCAATCAGTAGGTTGGAACTGCTCTCCGTTAGATCACTTGATCATAGTTGCTACTTGCTAGAGTCGAATTTGGGTTTCAGATTTTCAGAAAACATAAAAATACAATTTATGTTGTTGAGCCAGTCAGTCCACGATAAATGACTAGTGACTGCTTTCATTGTGTGCTGTCAATGTTAAGTGTTACTTTCAATGTTGAGTCACGAAACTGCTCATTTTCTCTTGAACAAGTGATCAATTGCGTATAGTTTCTACCTTGATTAACACTGCCGTATCCAACGAGAGTCTTGTTGACAGTTATGCACCCATCTGAGTCTGTGATTCTTACCGGCCATATGACATTAATTCGCAGATCAAACAGAGAATTATGTCAGCGCAAGATTCTGTGAAAGACTTCTTCTTTCCATCAAAGAACAAGTAACAACGCGACAACTGAAAGTAAGATGTAGCTCAACATGATACAGCACTTCCAATTTTCTTTTTTTCTTTGTCTCGTTTTTAGGCTAGCAGAGAGGTTACTCTCCTTTCTCTAGCGCTTTGATAATTTTCCACTGTACTCTTTTGGACTATAAGATATGTTCATAATAACAACAAGTCTAGTCATCATCTGTGGATTACTTTCTTTGAACCTAGCCCGATTCGTGGAAATACATAACCCAATCAGCTTAGCATTTGGCTTCAATCATTCGCGAAGGGTACAATTTTTGAATTCTCTCTTTACAAAGTACCTGCTTCGTATAAAACCTTCGCCTAGTCAGAAACCTCATAAACTAATCATAAGTAGAAAGACGGGTAGAAGAAATATTCAATTGATTACGGCAGAAAGTAAAACAAATATTCTTTAGCTTTTGACTTTTATGCCCACTAAAGCGCAAAAAGAAAAGAAAAGAGTGGATTTTTCTACCTAACAGTAATACACTTGACACATGGACCGCCGTCCGATTAGAGATTATCTGTAATCTGACGGTATGCAAAATAAAGGAACACTGAACATGGTAGTAAATAAATATCTAATGGCGGCTCCGCCGAATCGGCACACTCATTGACCGAGCATAAGCGATCTCGTGATGCCCACAGACGCAAAAACAAGCGTTCGCGTCAGCGTTCGGCGGATAGCAAAATCCTAATAGGGCTTGGGCATGTACATGAACATATCCTGTAGCGGAAACAGCTGATTGCTCCCTCCTCCAAACGCGTTATCCACAGTGGCGTCTATGTAATTAAACCCGAAATCAAGGGTGCTTTTGTCGTTAGCAGCAGCCGACCAATCCTTCCACTTGGGCTCGCTCTGAACTTCGCTCGTGAACTCCGGCGACACCACCTGCTCGGAGCAGCTCGACTCCGTCGTATGCAGCTTCGGCACCGAATCCGACGTGTCAAAGTAGACGAAGTCATTCGTCACAGCCGTCTGTTGGGGCGGAGGAGGCATACCCATCTCCGTCAACCTAGGCTTCTCCTCCTCGACCTCGTCGGCGATTCCGCCGTAAACAACCGGAGGTGGTGGTGGTGCTCGTCTCTCGATAGCTCCTTTTTTGTTGTAAATCCGACAAAGAACCCAATCATCCAGCTGCAAAACGTTCGGAATAACCAATCAAAACCACAAATCATAATAATAATAAATAAATAAAAAGACAAAACAGATGAAGATCAGATGTGTACCCTGAGACTGTTCTTCTTCTTGCGAACCGATCGGTCAACGTCGGCGAGGCGGTACTCATGCATAATCCAATTGGTTTTCTCTCCCTTTGGAGCTTTACCGGCGTAGAAAACCAGAGCCTTTTTAATCCCGACCGGTTTAGGAACTCCGATCGGCTTATCAGCTCCAGTGGCTTTCCAGTAACCTGACCCAGCAGACCGGTTCGGCCGAGAACCGTTGGGATATTTTCTGTCTCGGGGAGAGAAGAAATACCATTCCTTCTCACCATACAAGGCTAAACCTGCACACAGAATTAGCTCAAAAACATGAGATTTTGATTCCAAACAAAAATAAGATAAATAGTGAATATGATAAATTTACCGGGAAGCTCCCATGGATCGTATTTGTAGAGATCGATCTCGGCGATGATCGGGACGGCGATGGACTGAGAGGCACATTTGCGGCAGAGATAGTGCATGACGAGTTCTTCATCGGTAGGGTGAAATCGGAATCCTGGAGGCAACTGTAACTCTGACATTTTTTACCACTTTCCTCTCTGATCCTAGATAGATATTACCGTGGATTGCCACTGTGAGATTTGAGGGTTGTTGGATGGATGGATCCCTATCCTAATCCTCTGAAACTTGGCGTTTTGAAACTTGGAAAGAAGGAGAGAAAAGTCAAATATATAAGGAGAGGGACGGAACACGTGTCGGAATCTGGTACTTGTGTAGGAGAGGAGAAGAGCTTCTAGAACACACGTGGGTGGATGACGCTGCTGGGACACGTTTCGATAGGAGAAGTCTGTTGCTGATGTGGCGATGAGTTGATGTTGTCACTGCTTACGTCTATCGCCTTGAGGGGTCCACTCTCTTCCCCGTATAATCCAAATCCGACCGGTCCGATACGACCGAACCTGGGGTCTATCTTATGGATTCTTCGTTTCCGGTCGGTGGATCTGTGGTCCCAACTTCTTCCGTGATTTCTTTCTTTCTTTTTTTTTGTTTTTTTTGTCTTTTTGCATAAGGTTCATATCATATTATCCAAGCCGACGATTAAAGCGTGTGATACAACCAGCATCTGTTAACAAAGTTTTTGTACTTTCTCTATTACCCTTCTTTTAACGGTTAAGCTTTTTTCTTTCCTCGTTTTTCTTTTAATATTTGTATGTGTAGTGGCTGTTTTGTATGCTTCTTTATCCTGTTGAGAGAGATTGCTGAAATCCCGCGCTTGAATTTGGGTGGTGTTCACAATTATGCAAACCATTTCATTCCGTGATTGTACTTGTAGACCACCAGACACAGGGGATCATATCAGCTCAAGATTCTATGAGAGTTCATCTTTTCAGTCAGAGAGAGATGGTTTTTCAAAATACTTAATAATTAGTCTGTCAGACAAGATATGTCAAATGAGTCAAACACGCACACTTTTGCCCGCCAATATACAAACCATATCATCTATCCATTACCTTTCTTTGAGCTAAAGCCAAGACGGAGACATAGAAAGTGCTCAGTTAGTTAGCTCTTCTCCTTGTGAAAGCTGGATGGATGGTTGCGTTTGAAGAATTGGACTTGTTGATTCTCTCATTACACTGGTGTATTCTTTTCACAAGCAGAGGCATTGTGGCAATGTTCTCGTACACTCTTTCTTTGAGCTGAATCAATCCATCTGGAGACGCTCGCTCTTTTCCTCTCTGATATGCTTCAGCTCTTGACACCAGGGGTTCTACTGGATCTGCAAAGAGCAAACCCGCTGATGGGTTAGTCATATAACAAAGGAAGCAAGCCTGCAGGATCGCTACAGAGTCGCGAGTATTACAATGCTGCTATGGAGCCTTCTCATTGTAGTGTATCTTAAGAAACAATAATAGCCTTTTACCTCATGGTATCTACATCATATCTTCACAGCATACAATAAAGAAAAAAAGGCAGCTTTGAGTTTATAAGTTCTTGTAAAGAGCAACTGCTAAACAAATCAGTTTTTCTATTTTCTTAGCTAGGCCTATCATCTTATAGTAGTCTCGTGATTGTATGTGCACAAAAACCCCTCAACATAAGATTAAAACATTCATTCGCCTACACACACATGATATTTAATCTTTAATCTCCACAACGAACTATCAATTTTGAGATACACAAATGTAAAAACATGAGAATCAGAAACCCAGCTCAAGTAACAAAATCTTTCACAGTAAATGCAGAGGTTCCATCTGAAATGGATGGTGAGACTGATATTCCACTGAAAAGACTTATCCATGATATATGAATCAAAGAGAGAGAGGAACCTGTGATATTTGTGCGGAAGGGCAAATGATCTGAGCTGGGGAGTTCGAAGGTATGAGAGGAAGTCACAGAATCTAGAGTGTTCCCCAGATTATCCGGTACACTTTTCCTGTACTCGGACACCTTTTCAGCCAAATGCTTCAAATCTGACTCCATTTTCTCCACATCTTCTTCCGAATCGAAATCCATGGGAGTCTGATTCTTCGAGTCGAGGCAGTTTTCAATCAAAATTTGGATCTGAGAGAGACGAAGAAGCTCTCACAAAGAGAGAGAATTAAAAATCTAAACCAGCCGGTTAAGCAGGTGACTGACCGGTTCAATCAAGATAGGCTTGCGAACTAAAATGGAACGTACGAGACAGATCCAAATTATTCTGATATTTAATCAATGCCCCGTGCCATTACCACAACGAATCGACCAAAATGTGATATTCTCGGGACGGTAAAAATATGAATTTATAGCGTAGGAGAAAATGTGAATACATGTCATCATAGACATAAACCGATTATTAAGGAAATGAGTCCTTTTGTCTAATAACAATACACGTGTAACATCATCATTCTTATTATTACCAAATGGTTTTTGATGTCTCAGTATCATCTTCCCTTTTCTTCTTTTATTTGCCATATCTTAAACTCACAGTGGCCCAAATCAGAGCTTCGACGTCACGGAGGGAGGTCTTGCCTCTCTTAACAAGGCCTCTTGCGTTAACGAGACAACCAGCTGTTCTCACACATTAGAAAGAAATAGGAATTACATTATTTTCCTTTTTCATCCCCCAAAGAACTATATTCAATTTGACGCATTTAGCAATTCGAAATTTTGATGGTTTGAAAACGATCTATCATGTCAAATTCCGTATCCTCGGATTCCTATCTAGTCTAGTAAATGAGGCAAAAAGAGTAGAGAGTACCTCTCCTTTTCTGTTGAACATTTCGCCACTGACAAAACCCCGGGTCACGTGCGCGGTTGGACTAACAATCTGCAAGAGTCATCGTTGTAAGTGGGTCAATGTAAGATTTCTATTTTCTTTTGTTTCTCTCTTTCTTTTGTTCAGAAAAAGAAAACTACCACAAAAAGCAACCAGTCATCAGCTCTTAGAGGTCGGTGAAACCACATCCTGCAAACCAAAAGAAGAAAGGCCAGCAAGTAATAATTACTGAGACAATGATACTGGAACTACCTATCAGGATAATGTCTCAATGTAATCAAATATATAAATTACACAGACATACAAAACTCATATTTCACGAAGACAAATAAAAACTTACGCATGGTCCAGGCTAAGTGCAGCAGATCTCAGTCCCTTTCTACGGTGAGGGTTCAAACTGATACTAGCAAATATCAAATCCGAAGCAAATGCGACAACACATCTGTATAACAATGTGGCTTGCCAGATTATCAGTTTGCTATGAATAATAAATCCAACTTTCAGAAAGAACAGTATTGAATAGATTTGTCAGCGTTCTTAAGAAAGTCTGAGCTTTAAAGAGTCTCAACCATAATCAAAATCTATCAATCGGTGATCCTAAAACACTATCGATTCACTTGTCTCCAGTGATTGTTGTAGAAGCTGAAAGCATTGTTACCGAATGAATAATAGCTACGGTTTAGGTGGGTATTCTGATTTACACACATGAAGTAGATGGTCGAGGGACTTACCGGTGCAAAGCCTGGTCATCAGAAAGCTTTCCCTTTGCTCTAAACCAATACCTCAACCTGCAAGAAGACTTTGTCAGAAGAAAACAAAACAAAGAAATAAAGAGTCTGTGAGGCAAGTGATGAGTTTCATGAGTATTCAATCACATGAACCAGGTTGACCAGTTGCACTTTCCCTCATGGTGGAATGTATGAAACTATAATAATAGATAACTTATTCACGACTTAAGTGAGTTGTAAACCTTGGTGGAGACTTTGTCTGGTTTGTTGAATTACTGGGATCACAAAACCGAATCTCTATAGGCCATGGAACAAAATTTGCAGTTGCAACTTTGTTCCGGTAACTCCTGAAAGGAAAAGGAAAAACGGTCCGACTTGAGCTTTCTGAGATAATTTTCCATACAATTGAAACCACTACAAGTTAGTTACCTAGGTAGATGAGGGTCAGTTATACGACGTTCACGCAACTCCTCTAGTGATAGAAGCTGCAGCAGAGAACGGTGAAAAGGAAATCCTTACAATTTATTGAAACCCTTTTAAATTTGGAGGAATAATTTACCGTATCAGGATCCGGTGCAGAGGGCATGGTTGACTCCTGGTGATCAAATCCCTGTTGCTCTTTCTATGAAATGAATGAAAGAGATAATTTAAAAGCTAATTTCACAGTTTAAAAAAAAGGCTATTCTCTGTTGGTGGCAGATAGTAAGAGAAGCGTATTCATAAACCATCTTGAAAGGAATAAAATGGAAAACCTGAAATGATGCCATCAATATGAATATGATATTCCCTTTCTGTATTGCATCTACTCTTCGGGTGGCAAAGTTGTTCCCATCACGTATGCGGTGAACTTGATATATAATGGGGACTACAAGAGTAACAAACAATGATAATTAGATGAATTTAACGGAAAGGGAAGAAACGCATAATTTATGGCTAGCAAGAGCACACTGAAATTAAGTTCATACTATCGAGATCTCCTACGAGAAGAAAATAAGAATGTAAACTGTGGACTATCTTGAGAAAATCAACAGTTTTTGATGCCGCAGCAAGTGCCTGTAAAAAATTGGTAACAAGTGACTTAGAGGTGGCCTGAATTGACACAAAAGAAGCTAAATATGCAAATGAAATAGAACAGCAAAGGTTTATATAGACATAAATGTAAGAAAACTTGAGCAAATGCCATACCTGTCCCATAAATTGTCCTCCGAAAACCTTTCCAAATTTGGGAGCATCAGGTAGAGTGATACCCCTGAAGATATTCAACTACAAGAAAGAAAATTAGTCTAAATGTAAGAAGTGAGGAGAAGAAGAAGACAAGAGTGGGATGGATGTCCGTACTTCTAAAGGGTCCAGATGTAATATGCGTTCCACTAAAGAGCATTTCTCAACTTCTGTATCCGACTGCCAGATTGAGTTAGTCTGAAGCAAACGACAATGATCACGCGGCAAGACCAAACATGTAAGCTGCAATGACAGAGCACGAGAAAAACTTTACACTGTTGTCGTTTGAATATGTTCAGCTCAAGAACATTGAAGCCCATATATGGCTAGAAATTAGAGATAGCTTTCAGAAAGAACCTCAGACGTAGCAAATATGTCCGCTGCATGAACATGCGCAGAAATACCTGTAGAAACCCAAAAAAAAAAAGAAAGAATGGAAGGTAACTACATCACCCAAGCAATCATTCAGCGAAACCATGAACGGAATAAAAAAGTTGAAGGAATCATGATGAGACCATGGCCGAAGTAATCATATTGTTTCAAGAGGAATTCGGAGCGGTTCTCTTCTTCGTCAGGTCCGGAAACCTGAGCCTGCAAACAAGAACCAAGTGAAAAAATTGAAGTCAAAGTCGGGGCCTTTTGCTAAACAAATAATAAATGAAATGAATGGGGAAGCAGAGTAGAGAAGAACCTCTCCAGAAAAGATGAAATAGCAACCATCCCAAGCTTGGTCTTCACGAATCACGTAGTCACCTTTCCCTGCAAGATACAAACATTAGCGAGGCAACACGGAATCGAGAACAGAGAGCTTCAAAGTTCCAAATGAGATGACGGACCGTAGCGTTTCAAGACAACAGCTTCGGCGATTCTCTTAAGAGAAGAGCTCGGCAGCTTCTGAAGTAAGGGAACGTTTCCAAGGAACTCCACAACTGCAAAACCAAACCAACATATAGGATAGATGGATCCTTCGTTCAATTATCCAATACTTTTATAGAAATCCGACAAATACAAGTGTTACGTTATCGCCTTACCTGATTCGGTGTTCATGGCAGATTCGTTCTTGTCGGAAAGGATCTCGCCACTCCTCCGACCTTGGAAAAATTACTACTATTACTGCTCGGACAAAGGTGATTATCGGGTGCCCTCCGCTTTATGGTAGAATACGTGGACTTGCCTTGTTCTGTCGTCGTTTCTCTTGATTAATCTCTCTCTCAGGTACTGTACTTTTTTTTTTTTTTCATTTTTAGCAGAGAAAAAAATAATTATTCTCAAATTACGTTTGAAAATTGTAAATCAAATTATAACTTTAGCTGTGAATGATATTTTTTTTACGAGTGCTATGGGCTTGTGGACTTGAGTGAATCATTTTTAGCTTGTGCTCTAATAATTGTTTTTTTGGTAAGATTCCAAAACGTGATTCACGACACGATTGAGCAAGTGATCGAGAGAAATACCAGGCCAATCATTGCCAAAACGATGCTCAATATCTTTGCCGTTACACCTAACTAACATGACACAATTGAGCAAGAGATTCTTTTCTTGTTAGCAAATCCATCACGGAAGCAAAAACAACTTAATAAGAAGGCCCATCAAGGACCCAGTGTTGTTCAGATGTTCGAGTCCAAATCCCAGCTTTGTATTGGATAGGGTCCATAGAGATGACAAAATCAATCAATCAATCAAATCATGAATGAATGAAAAAAAAAATAGACGATGCCACAAGACAAGAAAATCCACGTTCTTACCTCTATATGTACAGATACAACGAATTTGGATATGTTGAAGCTTTTAAATAATGGCACGCACGTTTGTATCACGCATCATGCAAAATATATTCTGACCTCCTTAGTCCTTACACTAATCTGAGGATAATGTGCTCTATTACGTACGAGATTGTGATCTATTTGTTACAAGATTGTTATATAATATATTTTTTTTTTGGTAATCATGTTAAATGATTGTTATATGATATAGCAAACCAGTTCTCAAAAAAGAGAGATTGTGATACAATAATCACATACTATATCTATTCTACTAGTTTTGTGTTAGTCGTGTAAGCTACATGGTTCAAAAGCTAAACTTCCCGACCATGTTATAATTACTGTCATAATACGCCAACTCTTGTTATAAACCCTTGACAACAAAAACTTTTTGAAGTTTATTAATTGGTGTATTCATATACCGACCATGCATTCTTCTTCTTCTTCTTCTTCTTTTTCGTAAATTAATAATCAAGGTCCACAAGTGGAAAATCTTATACATGTACTCACATCTGGAATTAATTAGAGCTCTTCCTAAACCCAAATACTAAAATAAATTTAAATAATTGATTATGTTAGTTTCGCTAAGTACTGACATTGACTGTTTCGTTGGATAGGAACGTAAGAAATGCAGATAAATCATGCATAATAACTTTTTTAAAATTCGTGTGACGGCGATAACAAGAATAAATGATTATGTAGTTCTATTAGGTTGGTCAAAGGGGCAGTCTTTTGGCACCACGAAAATAAATAAATTGAAAGTTTGAAACGAAGGCAAAGCCACTTCACAATCTCTACTGTACAATCAGACGATCAGTCATACTTCCCAATATTGGACGGTCCACATTGTTCAAGTTTAATCCGGTCGCCCCGTTAGAAGCTTCAAGCGGAAAGAGGGAGTTTTATGAACGTTATAAAGATTTAAATCTGCAGAAGTTTTAAAGGTAAATCAAATAAAGACCGTTGCTTTTTTTTTCTTGGTCTTCTTTAATTAGGTTTTTCAAATTTAAAGTTTCAGACGTACCTGATCGATACCAGCGAAAGATTTAATAAACAAAATTTTATTTGATACTCTCATTTGTGAAATTCTCGATAAATATTGCCGTGGCCAGATATTCTTTTTCTTTTGGTGTTTTTTACTTTATGATTTTTGGCACGCCTAACGAACGTTCTCTGCTTTTGCTTTGATATTTATTTATTTCCTCGTTTGCTCTTACTTTACTTGTCATCTGGTCCTCGAAATTTCACTATCCAATATTCCAAAATATTATTCGCGGTTCAAATTTTGGGAGTTTTTTTTCCAAAGATAAACCACACCGAAGTTTTAAGCTTCCGTTACATTTCTCTCTCTCTGCTTAGAATACGAGATCAAACAAAAACAGAGGAATTTTCAAAAACAGATATTTGAGAAGATGGAGAATTTCTCAAATCCTGATGAAAGCGAAGATTTGGGTTATCATCAATCAACAAATGACCAGTCAGCATCTGGAACTCCGGTTTACTCGAGGATGAGCACAGATTCCTTTGCTTATCATCGAACATGTTCTGAAACCTCAGGAGGCTTTTCAGACCATATTGATGAAACCAGCAGCGTCTGCAGTGAGGTTTCTCCTTATGATTGGCCTGTCTTAACCGAATCCAAGTCCGAGGTATCAAACTGTCTCACTGCCTTAGAAATGAAACGGAATCAGAATGAGTCTGATGAGTTTCTTGCAGTCCAAGAACTTTCCGAACCAGGTTTTGTGCTCTCTCTGTTTATCTCTTTCTCTATTTCCACTTTATTAAAATCTTGAAATTGTTCTAATGTTCTATTCAGAATTTGAGACGATGAAGGAAAGATACTCGAAGCTTCTACTTGGGGAAGATATGTCAGGAAGCGGTAAAGGTGTTTGCACCGCAGTGACAATCTCAAACGCCATAACCAATCTTTACGGTAAGCCCTAAAACTCATCCTCACAAATTTTTGTCCATCTAGAGAAGCTTGGAGCTAAGAATGTCTTTTGATTTTTTCGAGCTTGCAGCTACTGTCTTTGGACAGAATCTAAGATTAGAGCCACTGGAGATAGAGAAAAAGACAATGTGGAAGAGAGAAATGAATTGCCTTCTCTCTGTATGTGACTATATATTCGAGTTTATCCCAAAGTCACAGAATCTAAGCAATGGAGCCACTGTTGAGGTAAAAGCTGATTTGCTTACCATTTACATTCTAAAACCTGAAAAAAAAGTTCTGTCCAAATTTAAAACCATTTCATCGTTTTTTTTCCTTCCAGGTTATGGAGAGTAGACCAAGAGCAGACATCTACATCAATTTGCCTGCACTCAGAAAACTAGATTCCATGCTTATGGTAGTGGCTCTTAAAACATGTAGATGTCGAATAGACTTAATCGATTTTCTCATAGAGAGGTGGTTTGTTTTGTTTATGTTATATGCAGGAAGCATTGGATAGTTTTCAAAAGACAGAGTTTTGGTATGCAGAAGAAGGAAGCTTGTCAACGAAGTCAACGCGTTGTGCAACTGGATCATTCAGGAAAGTGATTGTACAGAGGAAAGAAGAGAAATGGTGGCTACCGATTCCTCTAGTTCCATCACAAGGTTTATCAGAGAAAGCAAGGAAACAACTGAAGAGCAAGAGAGAGAGCACTAATCAAATCCATAAAGCTGCTATGGCAATCAATAGCAGCATCCTCGGTGAAATGGATATTCCAGATTCTTACATGACAACTCTTCCAAAGGTACTAAAACAGAACGGATTATTTTGAATATTTGGGTTCAGGGTTTATATGTCCACTCCTAAATCGTAGTTTACTTTCCTTTGGATCTTGCAAACTTTTACATTTTGCAGAGCGGAAAAGCGAGCACAGGAGATTCGATTTATCGTTACATGACGAGCTCAGGCAAGTTTTTACCAGATAAACTATTAGATTGTCTCAAGATTGTGTCGGAGCATGAAGCGCTTCAGTTAGCAGATAGAGTAGAAGCTTCAATGTACACGTGGAGACGCAAAGCTTGTCTTAGCAATTCCAAGTCTTCATGGAATATGGTGAAAGATCTAATGTCAATGACAGAGAGATCAGACAAGAACTACGTTTTGGCTGAGAGAGCAGAGTCCTTGCTATTTTGCTTGAAACAACGTTACCCAGAGTTGTCTCAAACATCATTAGATATATGCAAAATTCATTACAACAAGGTAAGATACAAACAAACAGTGACCTCAATTTTTGTTATGAATTATAACCATTTCTGGGTCTTTGATCGTTATATATGATTTTTTTGGGTTTGCAGGATGTTGGGAAAGCTGTGTTAGAAAGTTATTCAAGAGTTCTTGAAGGTTTAGCTTTTAACATAGTTGCTTGGATTGATGATGTTCTTTATGTAGACAAAACAATGAGAGGAGAAGAAGATTTATAATTAGTCAATTACTTCAAAGTTTTTTGTTTCTCCCTTGTAATCAAATCCAGCCAAGTGCCACACATCTATCTCTCTTGCTCTTTTATTCACAAAAGAAAAAAAAAAAACATTGAATCCTATCATGCCACAAAGCAGAAAAGCCAAATCCTCTGTTTTCCAATATTGAGTCTGTAAAGGCTAACTTATCTGTATAATTTCCATAGTGATTGTTACATATGATAAAACAAAATTTAGATGTAGAAACAGGTTTGTGATCAGCTTACCTTCACAAGTCAAGCATGAGCTGGTCCAATAATTCATTTAGAATCAATTCACTAGTCTCAAAGCCAATGCACTCAATGTCACATCTAACATCTAACCAGTTTTGGGGTTTAGCCATGTCTTCTCCAATGATTTGGTCCAGCGAGTGAGAAAATTGCAATGGGAGGAGACGACAATAAACCTCTTTCTGAACTTCGTGAACGATGCTCTCAGCACTGAATGAGAAGACTTGGGTTCGGGGTTTAACAAAGGAAACCCATTGAGGAAACCTGCAGAACTCGAAGAGAAGTTCATTGATGCAGTCAAATAGGAGGTCATGGTCAGCACAAAGCTGAGTTGGATAGAATGGTATGTTGCTGATCAAAGCCGGATTAAGAATCTGGTCGGAGAATTCCGTTTTCAGATGCATCTCTTCCCAGCTCGAGTCTATTGCAACCAAAACCGCTTTTACGTACTTAAACACTGTTTCTTTTTCATTTTTTCCTTCAAGCTGGTTACACAAAGGCTGTCTCTTTGCTTCACCTGATTTTTGTTGAAGATTAGTCAATGTTAACTCATAATTTATCGGAAAGTTCTAAGATCTTGAAGTTCAACTGTAAGTATTGTATATTTTTTTTTCCTTCATACCTCTAGTTGGGCTGATTTCATATTCAATGAACAGCGGCTCAAGAGCTAAACTGTATTCCTCGATTCTAGATATAGAGTGAGATGGTGAGTCCACAGAGAGAAGAGACCGTTGTGGTAGCGTCTCTTCATGGGATGTCTGTTAGAACAAAAGAGCAACCAAATAAATCTTCTCTGCTTCTCCATCACAAAAGAATTTGCATAGAAACACATTATATAAGGGGATGAATCAAAAGTATACTTGCCTCTTTCTCACCATCATCATCTTCAACTTTTGATATCTCAAAGGTGAAGATAGTATCATCAATATGGTTGGTTTTGGATATGGAAAGGCTACTACCTTGGCTCGATGAAGAAGTTTCAATATCTTTGATAGTGATGGATTCATCTGAAGCAGATCTGGAAAGGACAGTTGAATCCTGGTACCATCTTCTTCCACGACTGTTAAAAGGAGACGAAAACTCGGGAAGCGGTACAATCCTTCTTTGAGCCTCTTCGCTCGTTGACAAGCTTTGATCAGAATCTCCATTGTTGAACATCTCAGACAGATGTTTATCGTTTTTATAGCGTTCTTGTTGAGACCTCTTCTGAGATAATGAAGTCATCCGCTCGAGGAAGAAATGATCTTTAGTTGTTGATAAACTCGTCTGAAATCTTCTTTTCTTCCGCAATAACCTCTTGTCATGTTGCGGTTTCTCCTTTTTGAATGAATGTTTCAGCTTCTTCATTAGCTCACAGAGAGAAAAATGCAAATTGTTAGCTTTGTTTCTTCTCATCAAACGCAAATTTTCAGATGATTCTTGCGCTGGCGATCTCTTCTTCTTCCTTGCGAAAAGACCAGATATCAAGAGCCTAACTGATCTCTCTCTTGCCTCTGAGCAAAGCTTCTCTTCTGCATGATGATGGTTTTCGATTCGCATTTCAGATATAACAACTTAAGAAGGATGCAATAACCCGTGTATGGTTATGTACTTTACAATCTCAGATTTTCTTTTAAAAACAAACAAACAACAAGATTTAAAAGCCAAAATATTTTTTTTTATTGCAGCAACAAATTGATTGGTCACTGGATCATTGTTTTTGTTTATAGAAACAAAGCTCTAAATACAATGTACTATTATTATTTAACATTTAGCTTCTACATATTCAATATTTTAGTAAAGTTAAGTATCAAATTTGGTTGAAAATATACAAAGATCTAGTATTAATAATCATTCAGAACTATTCAAAAATGTTAAGAAAAGTACTATATATATATATTGGTTCTAGTTCATGTATCAAATTTGGTTGAAAATATCTAAAGATTTATTAGTATTAATATTCATTGAAAACTATTCAAAACTTCAAATGAAAGAAGTAATTTCCTCTTAAATATTCAAAGACCAATAGATAAGCTTCCAAAGAGAACTCAATACCTTTGGTAGTTAATGGAACTACCAATATAGGATTTGATTCTTTATCTTTAGAGTTTAGAGTGATAAAATTCTGAGATAATGTAAGGTTCATAATGTAATGTAATTAAAAGAAATGAAGATAGGAAGAGTTTACTCAAAAAGGAAAGAAGAAAAATAAAGAGGGAAAAAAAACTAAAGAAAAGAAAGCAAGGTCAAAGTCAAAAGAAAGAAGAAGCATTATTGGAAATGTGTCTAAAACTGGAAAACTTGGCCTTGGAGGGATCAAATGTTGAATAAAATGAACTAAGCTATAAAAACCAGTTATCTTGTTGGAGTGATAACTGAGCGTAACAAACTTGAAGGATCTAATCGGAAATAATTGTCCCTAACGAACATGTTTGAAGAATCTAAAGTGGGAAAATTAAGCTTTATTGTTTCGAAGAGAGCTGGGCATTTGTGACATCTAGAGTTGGGACTTGGGAAATTGTTGCTGAGAACTTGCTCGAGTGATCTAATTGGGGAAAAAGCATCAGCACTTATGTTCATGAAGCGTTACATAACGTATTTAGTTACAAATGTAGAATTGATTGGAGTTGAAAACTTCAGCTAGTTTAGTGATTAAGTTTATAAGATTGGATAAGAGATAGCAAATCCTATTTCTTTATATATCTAGAGGTGACATCAGAGAAAATCTTTTATACATATAGTTATTAAATAATTATAACATCACGTTTTTTAAATACGATCCAAACATACGCATCCATGTCACAACTTAAAAAAGTAACTTTTAATAACTATAAAATTCACTAACTTTACAAAATAATACCATAGCTAAAAAATATGTTATAATGAAAAGTTCACTAAAAGTTTAGATCATTCACATTTGTGATAGATCATCTATCCAATTAAAACCATCTTAAACATGCTCAACATGGAAATGTAAAGCTGTGGACCGTCGTTTTTACATCTTAATACTTTACCTTGATTTCAGTTAATTATAATGGGGTTACCGAACTTCCTCTTTGTCCTCCTCGCTGTCCTCAGAAGCCTTTTAGTTTCCTTCTCTGCGTCCCACTTGAAGTTAGCTCCTGAAGTGACGACAATACATAAGTTTCAAAACGCAGCTCTCAGTAGTTAAGAAAAATATGAACGTCTTCTTACTTCTATCTAACTAACACAAAGTGGAACTTCCTCATCTATTATCCATAGATCCGTTTTGAGTACTCCATTGTTTCAAGAGTAATCGAGTTTAGCGATTTTCATACCTTTGGTGTTCCCATTGAGCAAGCATGAAAAGCCTCCATCTATATCTTCATCTGAGTCTATGACAATGCTGACTTGCTCAAACTGCATGAATTTTGAATTGAATATAAATTTTTGAGCAAGTTAAACCCAGTGTTCTTATCAAAGAGAAAATCCGATGCAATCACCTGCGTACGAGTGCCTTCAGGTTTAACTTGCTTTTTTGTTGCGTTCTTCTTGAACGTTCTTTGTGCTGGTTTCACCGTCTTCCAAGATCCCACTTGTGTCTTTGGGGATAAAGATGTTTTTGCAGTCCTCGTTGATGCCTTATCTGGACTGTAAAATGCAAGATAAGCATATTTAGACTTTATCTGTGGTAATTGTTTTTGGTATAGAAAGGGCAAAGAAACAAAGAAATGTGTGGCCTACTTTCCAGGAAGCTGCGGTTGTTTCGTATTCAGTGTAGCATTACAAAAGGCATTGCTCTGCAGCTGGATTTGCACATTTGTGAATAACAGCTGAGCTTGTAACAAAATGGAATTCTGAAGAGAGGAGATGTGTTTACTGCAATAGAGTCAGTTACCTTGCCTGCTGGAACGCGCTGCTCAGGCAAGATTTCCTTAGCCTGTTGTTTAAGAAAACCCACATTAGTTGCTGAAATGTTTGATTAAAGAGCAAAGAGTTGGAAAGCAGGTGAAAAAGACCTTCACTTGTGGTGCTGTTGGAACTTGAGCTATTACTGGCTCAGGCATCTTCAAGCTAGCCAAAACCTATAAGAGAGTTGGTAATGGGAATTAAAGCACTACATGCGCTCACAAAGTTTAAAGATTGACCAAACTTCCAATATGACATCAATTTTATATAGACTCTGCTGAGATAAAAACAAACACTTCTCATGTCACACCTGAATCTCTCTGGTGAACGTGTGGCAGATTTCCCTTTGTATGTTCTGCAGAGCGGTTTCTACTTGCTGTGGCACAGTTGTTAACATCAAAGCTATTTTCTGTAGCTTCTCTTGATTGGGATCTTTGCTTAGTTCCTCCAGAATAGATTTAACAGCTCCATCAAGACTGGCTTTAACATCTGATTGTTCCTTTATCTGCTTCCCGATTAATCATTTCGATAAGCTTTAATCTATTTGCATAAGGTCGATAAAGCAACAAGAAAATACTGAAAAGATTTGCCTTTACCAGCTGCTGAAGTGAAGTGTCTTGTAGGATCAACTTTTGCTGTAAGCGTTCAGCTGAAAGTAAACACATGAAACTATAAAGTCAGCTAAGTATCTAATAAGACCTTTTCACATGAAGTATGGAGGAATCAGGAGTCGTTCTTCAAGTAAAGTGCTCTTCAACAGATTGATAAATCTACTCTTTTCAATATCACGTTCGTAAAATAAGGGTATGACTAACTTTTTAACAGCCCTGTTAAGAAATCGTAATTGGCGAAGCAATTAAAATGCAAGGGAATACACTTTCCTAACCCCTTGGGGTCTGTTGGTATCCCCGTGTGGGGTTTGGCACAGACTTTGAGAAGAGAGAGACAATGATATATTCAAATACTAGTGCTGGCCTTGTGTGCGTTGGTGTACTAAAAATCAGACAATCATAGAACTCACTTTCGAGAAATACTTCTTTAGTTCCTCGGTTGGCTTGCATGATGTCACTCTGAATCGAATCCAACATCATGCCAAACTTGGTGAAGGAAGTCTCCATGATCCCAAACCGTTGCTCAAGTTCTTCACCAATCTGAGCTACTCAGTGACAAATGAAGAAAAGGTGGTAATGTACTTGTGCGCTATTGTCCATTCTGAATAATAGAAGAAGCGCAAAACGTACATTTAGATTCTCCAACGGAAACAGAACTCCACCTTCTCGTAAGACCGCCTGAAGGTCTAGAGGAAACCATCTGACAATCTTCGCGTTTGTGATTGATTGGGGGCAAGTAACTATTCTTCTTCAAAGACAGATCTCGCTCTTGAGAACTAAATCTCTGCGCACAAGTATGCAATCAAGACTAACTCAGAGATTTACTTGACTTCAATAAGTCCCAATAAGAATAGAGTTTGTAACCTGATCGTTGATGAGGAGTTCTTCGACTGAACTCTGAGTCATCTGAGAAAAACAGCCACGCTGAGACGAAGGACCCTGCGAGAAGGACTGCTGCGATGCTTGTGGTTCAGCCGGTCCAACACTCGATCTCCTTCTATATGATTATAACGCAATTAGTTTTGATTCTAAACCTAATGGAATCGATCAATCAATTCTTACTAAATCAAACAAACAATTCCACATAAGAGACCACTGGAAACTCGTCTCCAGCACAAACCAAACATAATCCGAATAAAAACCCTAAACGGTGGGTGGGATCCGCACTTGTATCTCTCAATTGGAGTTCTCTAAATGCCCCCACGTGTACCTTAAATTAGGAGGAAACACCGAAATCGATTTCAGATCGCACGCTTTGTTGATATTCATCTTCATCGTCCGATCTAACCCCGTAGACGAGGAGGCTGCTCTTCTTCAAATTCTACACAGTGATGGAGAAGAGGGAGAGAAGAGAGAACGAATCAAAACGGAATTTTGAATTTTAAAATATTAAAAAGAAAAAGGGAAAGATCTAGAGAGAGTGATAGCGAATACTTGGAACAATTTTTATTTTTAGTTATTACTAACTTTTTTCCCGTTGTGCTTGAATGGGCGGGAAAGAGACGAATTTATGGGCTGTAAAGCCCATGTATATGGCCCATATTTCTAATCAAGACTTTTAATGAATGGTACAAGGAATCGATCATCCATATAATATAAAAATAAGTTTCGTTGGTCGGTCCTTATGAAATTGTATCCTTTTTTATTATATCCTTATGGTCCCCACGCGCTAAACTAACGTGACGGTTTTAGAGCGGTGGTAGTCACGCATTTACAGTGCGCGTTAGATTCTACGTTTTGATATAAAACAGACTTACACCGAACTTGAAATGCAAAATGCGTAATTACGAACGTTGCAATTGCTTAATCAATGCAAATCAAATGTACGTCAATGCAACACAGCCACACTAAATGCATCACAGAACGTTAATTACCAAATACGCTTCTATATTTTCATAAGTCAAATTTTTAATATTTACTTTTCATTATATATATAAATTACGAAAACAGATAATTGTACAATATTAATCATTTAATCCAATAGTCTATAGTATACCCCAGCATTTTTCAGTTCACATAAAAACTGTCTTCTTTTTTTTGCTTGATAAATTGACTTTTTCAGTTTAATTAGTCAAGATTTTCCATTCCAGAACATTCTGGCTTTAAATTATATTAAAAGAAAATCATACTGGAATTAACATCGGCAGGTCAAGTCAACGCGCGGACACAGAAACAAAATGATGTACAGTCGCTCACCGAGCTTAATGACGAAGTGTAAAACAAAGATAATCCCCGACGTTATTCTCGCAAGCTTAATGTAGAAGTGTAAAATAAATTGATTTACACTATTATTCCTGGAAACTTAATAAATAAGTGTAAAGTTCAACTGCCCACTTGAATAAAATAAGCTGACCCCAGCACTTGACCGAGAAATTAACACGTAAATGGTCCGAAACCTCCTTGCAATTTAGTTGCAATGGGTTAAAAGATACCTTGATATGCCTCTCTCTCTCTCTCTCTCTCTCTCTCTCTCTCTCTCTCTCTCTCTCTCTCTCTCTCTCTCTCTCTCTAACTATATATATTATGCATTCACAATCCTTACATAGTTGTATACCTTTGTGCATTAAAAAAAAAAAAAGAAGAAAACAAGTGAGAATCCATGGGAGGAACATTGCATAACGACGTCATCTATGTTGCGGTGAATCAAGATGTTCGAGAAAGTAAAGCAACTTTGTTATGGACATTGAAGACTCTTCCCGTGAAGAAGCTTTGCCTTCTTCATGTTCATCTTCCATTTTCGTTGACCACTTCTTGTAAGTATTTTAGATAGCTAGATTCTCTACGTTTGATTGTTTGATTTTGCTTCTTTTTTTTTTTTTGCCTTGTCTGGTTTGAATGCCAAAAAAAAAATCATGGACCAATACAGGATATTTTGCTATTTGTATTTAGATTTTAGATGAGTATCTGGAAGATGCTATATTTTTTTCCTTGGGTATATAATATGCAGTGAAAAATATGTTTGTATGAACATATTGGTGTACACATATACTAATCATCATGTGTCAGATTTTAAAAACTATGTGTTACTAGCCAACAAAATTCTAGTTACATTAATAAGTCATGAAAAACTCAACATCCTAACTTTCGTAAAAGGCAAAATAATAGTTCGCTTTGTGCTCACCACATGGCTGCGCTAACATACTAACTTAAAAATTTAAGCTAAATTATAACCACAATTTAGTTTTTAACTCTCGACCTACTATCGAAACAAACCAGGTTTTTGGGTTTATACGGCTAGTATACCCCATTTATAGTTAAGTCACACATCATGTTTCTTTTAATGACATTACCTAATTATTTTCTCCTCTTACTAAGTTTTGGATTTTTTAGTGAGTGGTGACAGTTAAATTATAGATAAGAAGTTTCAGAGCGATTGCTATGGCACTTTTGTCTGTTTACTCTGTTTTTTGCGGGTGTTAGAATTAGAAATTTACTCTGTTTTGAACTGGTCGTTCGTGTATTTTTCAGCATGTGGGCTTGATGAAAGTGAGATCAATGCAATCCAAGAATCAGAGCTGAAAACTTCATACGATAGCCTCTACAAGTACCGTGATCTCTGCACAAACAAAGGGGTAAGTTAGTTCTCTTCGCAATTCTACAATACAACTGTGTAGCAATGGCAATTAATGTTGAAATCCAAGCAAAGAATCAAAAACTAGAGAGATGGGAAGTAAGCAACACGATATGTATAATCTATTTGATGTCAGTCAGTTTCAGTCTCTAAGATACAGGCCCAGTGAAACCCGAGAAAATCCAAACGGATAATGGACCTACGATCGATGGAGCTAAAACAATATATGAAAAGGTTGATGGAATTTTCTATAATATATATTGGTGCAGGTTAATGAAGACGATGTGGATATATCATTGATCTCAGGATATGGTGTTGGTGAAGGGATTGTGGAACTCATCTATCAAAACAAAATCAAGCAGCTCGTTATGGGAGCAGCAGCTGATCCTCACTATTCCAGGTAAGGAAGACTCGAGAACCGATTTATGTTTTCAGAACATCAGATTTGAAAATTTGTTCTTGAATATATAAAGCAAATAATACTCTAACCTATCTTTAATTCTGCAGGGGAATGTCTATCACATCTAGAAAAGCAGAGTATGTGAGTCAACACGCACCTCGTTGCTGTAAAATGTGGTTCATATGCAAAGGGAAACTCATCAAGACAAGGTAAGTTCGAGGATTACGCTTGTTTTAATTTGTCTTGTGTGTCTATATATGCTCTAAAAATATATTTTAACACTTTTTTGTTTAATAGAGAAGGAAGTTTCGACCTTGGGAATCCATCAGATTCGTTCTCAGGATTCTATGATTCTGCTGAGAGATCAAGCAAAGGAAGAGGAAGGGATGACGACGAAACCGATTCATATAAAGAGCGTCCAGTAAGTACAAATATCGATTAATAGAGCTTAGAAAACCACTAAATAGAAGAGATATATGATAAGGAAAATTTGAAAAGAACCCTACACCACTACTTGTTGCTTCCATGATTTCATTACCAGCTTGAATTTTTGTGTCCCAATCCAAAACCTGAGTTGAATGTTAAGATTACTAATTGAGACTCTTGTCATGCTGCTTCAAAATAACAGAGACAAGACGAAGTACCAAACAGAGAAGCGGAGGATACAAACAGCGTTGGGAGCGAAACAAACTCAAGTCCATGTGCTCCCAAAGATTATATTTGTCCCATTTCACTGGTCAGGATACAAACCCTTGCATCTTGAAATACTACATTGGGTTTAATTAAAGCATGCATGTTTTCCCAGTAAACAACTAGGGCTTCCGCTTAAAGATGCAATGCTTTTGCTCATCATATTTTTTTTATTTGGTCATGAATGATGTAGGACATTATGCAAGACCCTCATGTCGCTGCTGATGGTTACACTTACGAGGCCAAGGAAATTAAGAAATGGCTAAGTGGAGGGAATCATAACTCGCCAATGACAGGACGTAGGCTCGCTAGTCATCATCTTACCCCAAATTACACGCTTGGTTCACTCATCAAGGAATGGCTGCAGAAGCACCCAAATTATAAACATTGATATAATACTGGAGATAATTAAGATGTCGATTATGTTGTGATTTTGAATTTATATATTCGTGAAAAAACAATAATATATGTATATAATATGATACATCATACATGGAGTCTATTTATGCGATTCTCTAAGCATCAATGTATGTATAAAATTTCTACCCTAGTTGAGTTTGACTGCATGTTTATCACCACCAAATTGGCGGGAAAGGGTCGATCAAGTAAATCTAAAATGCTTTAAAGTAACGGTGAAGTAATGACCCATGGGCCGTTATAAATGTGAGCAATAGGCCATTATTAAGCCCATTAAAAAGAAGGTTATCTCAGGCGGACGAAGAAGATCTGACCGTTCACACCAAAAGCTAAGTCACGTGTCGTAACCTGAGTCGTCGCTAACTCTACGATCAGGCCCCCTACAAACATTAAACGAATTTCTCCCCAGATGTTGACTCTTGACTTGGCTCCACTTCCGATACACTTTCATTACTCTTCTTCAGGTAAACCGCCGGCTAACGTACCGGCGCACGAGATACGTCGTAATGTAGCGGAGATTATAAGAAAAAGAAAGGTCCGAAACGATATTTCGTTTTTTCCTGAATCTGATTTTTTTTCTTTTTAGCTTCTGTGAGTTGACATTTCGTTTGAAAAAGCCCAGATCCCTTTATAAATAGTAATTGGTTTAACTGTGTGCTATATTTATTATATGAAATGTGTCTTTTACGATATGAAATGTTCTACGAAATTCACCGATATTTTAGCGTTAGTTACTGGTTGTATTTAATTATTGTGAGCAATGGCTCGTTCTCTGATGTTATCTGTTAAGATCAAATCTCTCGTTGTCACCACTTCTTTTCTCCTTAAATATTTTAAAGTAGTATGTAATTGAACTGAGTAAGAAAATGGTCGGAAATATCTTCGCAATTACTAGTTGTCAAGGGACGAAAAATATAATCATGTGTCTACATATCATATAGGAGTATATACGTAATTAAATAATTGTGTCTGTGCTTTTGTGTCTTATCGTCTTGTTTTGGAAAAGAGAGAATTTGTCTCTGCGTAACTATAGAAACAGCAAAAAAAAGAGAGTAGAGAATCCTGAATCCATGGGAGAGGTTTGGAATGACGATCCCGTCTATGTTGCAGTAAGCAAAGATGTTCGTGAAAGTAGACTGACTCTGACATGGGCCTTGAGGCATCTCCAACTGAAAAAGCTTTGCCTTCTTCATGTTCATCAACAGATTTCGATGAACCCTACATGTAAAGTATCGCTTTTCTATGTTTGATTCTGCGTTTTTTTTTTTGTGTGTGCCAAGAAACTTTGATTGGGGATGTAACTTTGTAAGTCGAGCTAGTAAATTTCTCTGTTTGGTATTAGATCACACAACAAGATAGCATTGATAAGTGATTCAAATGGGTGCAGCTATAGAAATTGATGTTTTTTTCTAGTACCTTGTCCGCCCTCTAATTCATTGGTGATGAAGTTATATCCAGCATCTTCTGATTCATGATCGTAGGATGTAAAGCTAGGATTCTGTATTAGTGTTTACATGTGGATGATGTTATATCAAACGGTTGATGATCTGATTATAGAGGAAGACCAAGCTTTACCTTTCTTGAATGACCTTATACCGACTGTCTATGTTTCCTTCCTCTTTTTTTGTTTCTAATGTTGGGTCTTTTGTCTGTGAATTCCAGCAAGTGGGCTAGAACAAAGCGAGATCGATGCAATCCAGGTGTCGGAACTGTCAAGTACATATGAGAGCCTTCACAAGTACCGTCATATCTGCGAAGATGAAGGAGTGAGTGCTCTTCCAACTCATGAATACATTAGTTTCACCGTGACTTGTAGACTTGTACTGCTTCACTTGTTTTAAACAACAATTATGATCAGGATCTACAAAGAGTTGAACATTTGGCATGTATGCATTATGAATGTCATAGAATTGCATATGTTTCAGGTTTTCGAACAAGATGTGGAAATATCTCTTGATTTTGCAAATAATGTTGAGGAAGGGATTGTGGAACTTATCTATCAAAACAATATCAAGAAGCTCGTTATGGGAGGAGCTGCTGATTCCCACTACTCCGAGTAAGGACATGCTGAGAATCGTTCATGTGTCTCCAGAACGGCTCAGTTGATCATTTCTCTATTATGCGATAATCTGCTTAATGCAAAGTGTCTTTAAATGAGAAAATGCTCACGCCTGTTCATATATTTTTGATGATGCAGGGGCATGGTTAACATCACATCCAGAAAAGCCAAGTATGTGAGTAGTCACGCGCCTCATTGCTGTAAAATATGGCTTGTGTGTAATGGGAACCTCATCCAAACGAGGTAAGTTGAAGGATTATACTTTCTGCGTGTTTTGATTAATTGTAAAATTAACAGGATATATTCTTCTTTTTTTAATGCTTAATAGGGAAGGACGGTTTGATCTTGGGAGTTCATCGCACTCCTCGTCTGAATCCCTAACCAGCCTTCACGGCCTTGATTCTGCTCTGATACCGTACGAGGAAGCAGTGAGAGCTGAACATGACAGCGTGTCACATGCTGTATCGTCACCTGAAGACCAATCTGTACGTAAAATCCAGTTTAGTCAGCACATATAACTTTTAATACAGGTGGAGGAGTGTTTTCTTAATTGGAAAATCCTTGTGATTTGCTTAAAAACCTTAAAACTTATGGAGAAGGCATGAAGAAATTTGAGATAGATGGAAAAATCAAGGATCCAACGCCTCTTTTTGCTAGTCTAATTTGTTTCTTCCTGAGACGGCTACTGTATAACACACAACACATATCCATGTCTTAAAACGCGAGTTTGATGTCAAAGTTTTCCATATGAGACTCCTGTGGTGGTGTTTTTATATCTCCCAATGTAGGAGAATCTCATTTGTTCAGTTAACATGGTTCTGTACAGGCTAGAGGGTTTGAGACGATGTACTACGAGGAGCAAAGACGGAGGCTAGAAATTGAAGAATTAAAGAGAGAAATGGAGAAACATGATAAGATAAATCGTGAAAGAGAGGAAGCACTCTCTAGTTCCTTTGGTGTCACTCAAATGCTGTACAGTGACGAAGTACGTCGCAGGAGAGAAGCGGAGAAGGAACTAAATAGAGCGAGAGCAGAAATCGAAGACATGAAGAGGGTCCAGAAAGAGAAAGACGAAGCTATCAAAACAACTGAAGAGAGTTTGAGAAATCTATACCTGGAGAAGGGTGAATCATCATCACATTCACCATCATCCCCGTCGCAGTGGTCTGTTTCCAACGAGCCTCCCTCATATTTCATCTGTCCTATTTCAAAGGTCAGGATTCGAACCCTCCATCTAGAAAGCATATTTTTTTGTTAGGATCTTGACTTGTCTTCTGCTTAATATCTAAACTTTAGTGTACTAAGCTTACACATACGCTACACAATACATATCCAAAAGTAACTTTTCCAATTTGATATTTGTTTTGCTCTTATGTAATTCATTGCCAATTTCTCGTGAATGTAGGAGATTATGCAGAATCCCCATGTTGCAGCCGATGGGTACACTTATGAAGCAGCTGAGTTCAAAAGCTGGCTCCGACACGGAGGTGAAAAATCGCCGATGACAAACCTGAGGCTCGAGAATCACAACCTCACACCAAATCTTGTTCTTCGTTCAGCTATTAACGAGTGGTTGCAACAGCACCCGTATTTCTTTGATTTGCCTTGAAGATAAATAAGCTGTAGAATTGTGTTGTGATTCAGTAAATATACACATGGGAGATGAAATGTGAAAAATCTAATGAAAAAGTTCTCTATTCAATGGGAAAAATCTTGGAGAGCCGTTTTTTTTTATTTCAGTGATTGTTATGCAATGACTTGTGTTTTAATTGCCACCCGTTGACGTTAATGTGTCCACCTTAGGAAAATTGAAACGGTCAACAAAAAGAACATTGAGGGTCACCACTAACCACTGTTGGTTTCTTTCTGTCAGATGCTTCTTTGTTTCTCTGTTTCCATTTTCCAGGAGAAAGGAAGACAGAACACAGGACGAAGAAAAAAAGGACACCAATGGCGGAACTCATGGCCATGGGCAATGATGTTGTTCATGTTGCTGTGAAGAATGATGTAAGAGAGAGCAGATCGACTCTGGTTTGGGCTTTGAGGAACCTTGGTGCAAAGAAAGTCTGCATCCTCCATGTTTATCAGCCAAAAACTGCTTCTCCTGCTGGTAATTTCCATAATCTTCATTCCCGGATTGTTTTATATGATTCCGATGGACTAATGTTCGATGCTTCGTAGTTGATACATTATTTTTCTTGTTAAATTCTTTAGCACGCAAGCTTGAAGAATTGGAGGCTATCATGTACGAGACCTTGCATGATTATTTTGACCTCTGCCAACAAGAAGGGGTATTGTTCTGTTGAATTCTCGTATTGTTAAAGTCTTTCTCTTCTTCCTTTAAAATGACTGTGCTTCCCCTGATTCTTGATCTCTCTATCATGTACGAGACGTTACATTATTATTTTGACCTCTGTCAACAAGAAGGGGTATTGTTCTGTTGCATTCTCGTACTGTTAAAGTCTTTCTCTTCTTGCTTTGAAATGACTGTGCGTCCCCTGATTCTTGATCTCTCTAATTAGCTTAGTTTTGTGTGAAATGCAATTAATGCACGATACTGGATTCATTGTGATCGCAGGTGAATGAGGACGACATTTACATATCATGTATAGAGATGAACGATGTGAAGCAGGGGATACTAGAACTTATCCATGAAAGCAAAATCAAGAAGCTCGTTATGGGAGCTGCATCAGATCACCATTATTCAGAGTACGTATTGGATATCTATTAAAATTTAAATCTATGTGTTCACTCGTGTTGACTTGCTGAAAATTTGCAGCAAGATGTTCGATCTCAAGTCCAGAAAGGCCAAGTACGTGTACCACCACGCGCCTAGCTCCTGCGAGGTTATGTTTCTATGCGATGGACATCTCATCTACACAAAGTGAGTTTTGAAAACCCTCTTTGCTTATGTTCTTTTTCTATCCTTGAAGAAACCACCTTATTTTTTATGTATATTAATATTAAATACTCAGGGAAACCAATCTTGAAGACCTTGTGGATGGAACAGAAGCCGAAGCTGGACAATCGAAACCGAAGCTCTATTCCTCTGCTTCACCAAAATGCTCTGCAGAATTGGTATCTGCAATTGTAGCTTACATTGACACAAGGAGAGACAGGGACATGTTAGAGCCAACTGCACCAGAGGATCAATCTGTACGTTCTAAACATTGTTGGTTGTACCGTGAATTATGCCAGTATGTCTCGTGATTTTTTTTCTCTTTGTACTAGTAAGTGATTGAAAGCTTCAATGTCCTTTTGCAGGAAAGCGACAGGAATGATCAACTGTATAGACAACTTAAGCAAGCACTTATGGAAGTTGAGGAATCGAAAAGAGAAGCGTACGAAGAATGTGTCAGGCGGTTTAAAGCTGAAAATACAGCCGTTGAGGCCATTCGCAGTGTAAAATACCTGCACAAATCCATAGTATCTCAAGACATTGAGAATCTTCTTCTTCTTTTTTGCTTAGAATTGTTTCCTTTTACTTTAAAGGCAAGAGAGTATGAAGCTATGTTCAATGAGGAAGCGAGGCTAAGGAAAGAAGGTAAAGAAGCATTGGCAAAACAAAGGAAGATGGTGGAGAAGACTAAACAAGAGAGGGACGACGCGCTTATCATCATTCTGAACGGACGAAAGCTATACAATGAAGAACTGAGACGCAGAGTTGAAGCTGAAGAGATGTTGGGAAAGGAGAAAGAAGAACACGAGAGAACAAAGAAGGAGATGGAAGAAGTGCGGGTCATTCTTCAGGACGGTACTGTCAGAAACAGAAACTTTTACAGAACGGAATGTTCTTTTTCAGACGAGTGCTTGAATTCTCTATTGATTTTACGAATTAGGGATGCAGCTGTACAACGAGCAACTGAGACAGAGGAAAGAGATAGAGGAATCAATGAAGAGACAAGAGGAAGAGCTTGAGAAGACGAAGAAGGAAAAGGAAGAAGCGTGCTTAATAAGCAAGAACTTGATGCAGCTATATGAGGACGAGGTAATTAATCTGTTAAGATCAGTTCAGAAACTAAAAAATTTATAATCATCATGTCAAATTTCGTTTTGACAGGTGAGGCAGAGGAAAGAAACAGAGGAGTTACTGAAGAGAAGAAGGGAGGAGCTTGAGAAAGTGAAGAAGGAGAAAGAAGAAGCTTGCTCTGTAGGACAAAACTTCATGAGCTTATACGAAGAAGAAGCAAGACGTAGAAAAGGAACAGAGGAAGAACTCAGCAAGGTCGCTGCTGAGAAAGACGCAGCTAGCTCAGTCTGTTCAGAGATTCTGTTGCTGCTTCAGAGCTACACTCGCCGCCATGGAATACCTTCTGGATTCTCCGATGAGGATTCCGTTACCCGTCAGCCTCCGTCGTATTTCATATGCCCCATCTCGCAGGTACGTTGAACAGAACGGAAGCCAAACGAACTTGAAATGTCTACTTCTAGATATGCGACTCCTCTCTAATAGGTTTAAATGTTTTGAAGTCATTGATGATTGATTCTTCGCTTTTTCAGGAAGTAATGCGAGAGCCACGTGTTGCAGCCGATGGTTTCACCTACGAAGCAGAAGCCTTACGAGAATGGCTCGACAATGGTCACGAGACCTCACCGATGACGAACCTTAAGCTCGCCCACAATAACCTTGTTCCTAACCACGCCCTTCGTTCCGCCATTCAAGAGTGGCTTCAACGAAACTCTTAAAGAATCTTTGGTTAGTGTTGTGAATGCATTAAATTTCACGTGGATTATTTGTTTGTTGGTTACAAAACTTTGTTATTTGCTGTGAGTGGAATTCATAAAATTAAAATTGTTTGTTTCTCTGATTAAACAGCCTGAAAAAACGGCTTAACCCACACACAATGCTTGCTGTTTTACTCTAGCTCGGGAAATCTGTCTGGTGTCAACACTTGCGAAAAACAACCTGTAGTGTTCACCTTGGCGTTTCGAAAATCAGACGTCCCTTTCTATGGGCTAATCTATTCATACTTTTACTAAACATGGCCCAACAAGGGTCCGCGATATGCTAAAGAGTCTTCTTTTGCACACGTGAAACTTAGATTAATAACGCGACGCGTGTACAAACAGACAAATAGCTTTTTCAAAACGTGGGCCGGCATAATTGGCCATTACACTGATCTTAGTATGAGGTCGGCCACATAAGATTTTCGAATTAATTATCTAATGGTTTACTGTAACATGCCGTCTTGTCGGTACGGTTCATACGGATTCAATTTAAAATTAATTAATATATAATTAAATTATAACATATAATTTATTTTGCTAGCCGGTGATATGTAGATTTGATGTACATGTCGCATTCATGTTCCACGCGCAGCTTGTTCCACGCACATGCAGTTAGCTCAGATGCATTATTTTGAAAACCGGTATTTTATTTAAAATGTTACTCAGTTTATATGGTTTAATTAGTTTTCTGTTGGGTAAGAGCATTTGACATATAGAAGATTAGCATCACTTTAACTTGAAATCGTCAGTATATTAAATCATAGCATTTATCAACATGTCATCCTCAATATTGGTGTATGATGTCATCAGATATGTATATGCTATGGATAATGTTAAATAGTTTAATGCCACAACACTACAGTTAAGGTTTCTACATAACTTATGAACTTAACTTTTGTTTAGTGTTTTTTTTAATTATTATGTATTAAACATCTAAAGCCAAATTATTAGATAATAATTGCATCATTCATAAGATAATATTTGAAAATAATAGTTATATGAATCAAAATTAATTCTGGACATTTAAGTATTCAAATTAATTTCATATTCTTGAGTTTTATATTCAATAAGTATTTATAGAATTTCGTTTGTTTCATTTTTTAGTTCCGGATTGATTCGATTCTTAATTTTAAAATTGATAAATATTTAATTTTTTAATTTTTATTATATTCAAATTTATTTTAGATATTTCTCATTCAAAATAATGATAATATATTTTTAATATTCAAAATAACTAATATTTTTAATATTTTTGGTTATTTGAATATTAGATAATAGTTAAAATCAATATGATATTTATGAATATCAGTAATTAGTATTTATTAGATATTTGGATACAATCAAATTCACTTCAAATAGAGTTTTTAGTCAGTTTGGATTCTGTTTTTTTTTTTATTAACATAATCAAAATGTTTGACAAGTACTTGTTTATATTTTCCAACATTAATTAGATTGATTATTTACATTTAAATATTTATAAATTTGGTTAAAAGTCAGTAATTAATTTATAAATTTAATCATCGCTTAAAAATATTTGATTGTATATATATTGTGTGACTTTTTATTATTCTACACATTTTTGTTGTAGACGATAGTTTTATTAATCGCTATCAACATTTCGTTATAGAAAAGGAAAATATTGTACGGACAAATAATAATATAAAGGGTTAGAAGTCACGCGTCTCACGCGCGAAAAAGTGAGAGAGTGGTAGCACAAAGTCAAAACAAACGATAAAACGTAAGCGTTTTAAGCTTGTTTATCTTTGAAATCGACACATTTTTTCTTTTTTTCTCCCTTTTTCATCTCTCTCCCACGAGAGTTTTTTCCCCCTCTCTCTCTCTCTCTTTCTCTCTCGTTCCTTGTACCTTCCTCCATTTTTTCTCCATCTTTCCTCCTTCTCTCTATCTATCTTCTTCTTCTCGTTGGTGTGTAGCCAGGCAAAGCTTTGAACGAATTGGTAGAGTAAGTATGTTATTGGGGAGATGCATATTGTTAGTTTTGGGGTTGTTGTACAGTGGTAGTTTGGTTTCTGGTGGAGACATAGTTCACCACGATGACTCGCTTCCGCAGAGACCTGGCTGCAACAACAATTTCGTCCTGGTGAGAACAAATTTGATCGAATCAGCTTTCGATTTGCTTAACATCTCAGCTCCTCGCTTCTCTTTGGGGTGATGGATGATTTTCAGCTCTCTGTCTCTCTACTTTAAGCTGTTTTTCTGTTGGAAAATAGGGTTTGGAGTTTCCGTAAATTATTCTGTTGATTGCTTCATTTTGTTTTTGTTTTGATACAGAAATTGGGTTTTAGAGGAACTTTGGTTTGTGAGATTCGATGTCATTCGGATTTTTCAATACTTAAAAATGGGTTTGTGTTCACAGAGCGAGCTATTTCGAATTAGCCTCTGGCTACCTATAAGATCGTTTTTAGAGTCTAGTGAATACTTAAGCAGTTAATTGTTGTGGAACTCTCTCCATATGTTGCTTAGCTACTTGCTTCATACTCGGATATAGATCTTTTTTTCTGCATTAAGCCCCAATTGAAGATAATTCCATGGACAGGTCAAAGTCCCAACTCGAGTCAATGGGAAAGAGGAAGAGGAGTACGTTGGTGTTGGTGCTAGGTTTGGCCCTACCTTGGAATCTAAGGAGAAACATGCTACCCTCATCAAACTCGCTATTGCTGACCCTCCTGATTGTTGCAGCACTCCCAAAAATAAGGTTCTACTTTTTTCGTTTTCCTTCTTTTTATATCTGTGTGTGTGTATTTCCAGTTTTAATTCATCTGGTTCGTTTTCTTTTGGTAGCTTACTGGAGAGGTCATTCTTGTTCACCGTGGTAACTGCAGTTTTACCGCCAAAACTAAGGTTGCTGAAGCAGCTGGTGCCTCAGCAATCCTTATAATAAACAACAGCACAGGTAATCCCACTCAAGCTTCTCTGTAGCTATTCCTTCCACATAATATGAATTCTACTTATTATCCTCTTGAGTTTTCCAAGGTTCATTCTTCTTTTCCAGATCTTTTCAAGATGGTTTGTGAGAAGGGAGAAAACGTTTTAGACATCAATATTCCTGTTGTTATGCTCCCTGTCGATGCTGGTAGAAGTCTCAAAAAAATCGTTGACGGTAACGACACAGGTAAATCTTTGTTTCGATCCACCAGCGATTATTGTCTTGTACTATATCTTATCCTAGTTTATCATTTTTCGTCTAGTGTTGTTGTTGACTGTATGTGTTCAGTTACTTTGCAGCTCTACTCGCCGAAACGTCCGGCAGTTGATGTGGCTGAGGTCTTTCTATGGCTTATGGCTGTTGGTACCATTCTATGTGCTTCTTACTGGTCTGCGTGGACCGCTAGGGAAGAAGCCATTGAGCAAGACAAGCTGCTAAAGGTGCTCACTAGCATTAGAATATCTTAACATTTTACATTGTGGAAATACCCCGTGGTTCAACCTTTTGGCTGCCAAGAAAAATGAAGTCCTCTCTCTCAGCCTTCTATTATAAATATTAATCTGCAGGACGGATCAGATGAACTTTTGCAGGTATCAACCACCAGCTCTAGAGGTGTTGTTGAGATCACCGTGATATCAGCAATTCTGTTTGTAGTGGTTGCTTCTTGTTTCCTGATCATGCTCTACAAGCTTATGTCATACTGGTTTATAGAAGTGTTGGTGGTACTCTTTTGCATAGGTGGCGTAGAGGTAGGCGTTTTTATCCTGTCACCATTTTAATTTCTAGCAGCACCTAATTGAATTCATCCTGTTACTGAGATTGAAAGTTTTGTTGGTGCTATCAGGGGCTGCAAACCTGTTTGGTCGCTTTGCTCTCTTGGTATGTATATTTCTTCTTCTTAATAATTTCGCCACCAGGACCATGTTTTCCCTCTTTTTCCTTATATGTGCAGGCTTGTTCAATCGTTAGGAAGTTAAAAAGAAACAATGGGAACTGACGTTGGCTTTATTGTAGTTTCAGATGGTTCCGCCGCATTGGAGAATCATACGTCAAAATTCCTTTCTTGGGTGCTGTCTCATACTTGACTCTGGCCGTTTGCCCCTTTTGCATAGCATTTGCTGTTATCTGGGCTGTTTTCCGCCAATATTCTTTTGCTTGGATAGGGCAAGATATCCTTGTAAGCACTATCTCTCTTATCTGACTTCAGTTTGAGTCCCATGCATAAGTATATGCAAATGCCTCCTGTCAATTTTCCGTACAAGACATACGTTCATGCTTATGTGTATAGAAATTGGTGTCGGGTTGACCTTTTTATGTCTAACAAATGACAGACGATAATATTGCACTTTTCTTGCTAATAGGGAATCTCGCTGATAATCACAGTTCTTCAAATCGTCCGGGTACCAAATCTTAAGGTAAGATCAGTTTTGGCTTCTGCAGCCATCTAATACCAGCTTCCTGTTTCGAACCATTTCTTTTCCAGTGTGCTGAAAGAACTTGGCACCTAATAAACAAGCTTTAAAATGTTGAAAATTGAACAATCCAAACCAATCAGTTGAAGACTGCAAATTTCCTTGCTGCTGGTATAGAAGACCCATCTCTAATAACAGTGCTAGTTCATTGAAATTTAATGTTAACAGGTTGGAGTTGTTCTTCTCAGCTGTGCCTTCATGTATGATATCTTCTGGGTTTTTGTTTCAAAATGGTGGTTCCGTGAAAGCGTGATGATTGTGGTAAGTTTTTCCTTTCATTCATGAAAGATGTTCAATGATACATACTTCTCTGTCTGCTCCACACTAACCTTTATCGTTTTCCCACATACAGGTAGCCCGTGGTGACAAAAGTGGAGAGGACGGCATCCCAATGCTACTAAAGATTCCGCGTATGTTTGATCCTTGGGGTGGCTACAGTATCATTGGATTTGGCGATATCATCTTACCAGGACTGCTTGTAACCTTTGCACTGAGGTTTGCACCACTACAATCCCCTCGCCCTGTTTCCATGTTTTGCACATCTCTTCACCTTGTTACTATATCAAGATGTCAACTAAACTGGGACCATTAGAAGCATACGATAATCGTAATGGAATGAAATTTGCTTGAACCTGGGGGGAAAAAATTGCTCTCATGTTGTTCTTTAATTTTTGGAAGAATATGAATAGAACTATCATTGAGACGTGCAAGTGTTTCTATTGTTGCACCTGAAGTGGGTCGGAGCATCCATCATAAAAGCATCGAATTAAGATATCTAACCAACAAAATATAGTAAACAGATTTAATCTACGAGTTTGAATCAGTCAAGTTTTCCAAGAGGAATCATGGCAAATGTATGGTGCTACGAGGCAGAGGAGCTGTGCTGATCTAGTGTTAAAATTGCAGATACGACTGGCTGGCAAACAAGAGGCTCAAGTCAGGATACTTCCTTGGGGCAATGTCTGCTTATGGTCTAGGTATGATCCCTCCCTCAAGTAGGGATAAAAAGGAAGAAACAAACAAGAAAGTTCCAGGATCTAACTTACCACGGTCTCTTATCTTTCCAAATAATTATGATGTCACAGGTCTTCTCATAACATACATTGCCTTAAACTTGATGGATGGACATGGGCAACCAGCTTTGCTTTACATCGTTCCTTTCATACTTGGTAAGTCCTCAAATTGGAAACCAAAAGCTAAGCCATAAAAAAAGAAAGTGTCATGAATCTGAGAATGGCTTTTGTGGAAATTTGGCAGGTACCTTGATAGTGTTAGGTCACAAGAGAGGTGACCTGAAGACCCTATGGACAACAGGGGAACCCGAGAGGCCATGTCCTCACGTTCGCCTTCAACCTCAGTCTTAAAAACCCCAAATGAGATCAGTCTCTAGTTTTTATTGTTAATACACGCACACACTTGTTAGGTCTATATATAAATATATGTACTTCTTCCCCACCCCTTACAGAACCAAACAGACCGCTACACACCTTTTGTCTTTAACCTCCTCCCTCTTACTTTCTTTAGTTTCTTACGTCTTCTTATTCAAAGAGAAAAAGAAAAGACTGGGTGAGATTTTTTTATTATTATTTTATTATTATGAAGTTAGTTATCCAAAAACTGAAACAATTGGATTTTTGAAAAACTTAGTTTTCAAAAATATTCAAAGAAAAAAACACTAGATTTTATTTTTTTCCAGACAAAAAAAAACTTTCGTAGTTAACAAAGCGGGCTGTCCTGCCCACATTAGGCCCACCGATCAAAAGAATTTGAAATTAGGTATTAGTAAGCAAGTGAGCCGACTGTTGAAAAATGTAAGAATCATTCACATGAGTAGAATTTTTCATCTTTCATTTCAGTTTTGATACTTACAGATCCTTTTACAGATGAACAAATGCTTTTTTCATTTTAGTTCACCAGTATATACTATTAAATCCCTTTAGAACCGCAATACAATACCGGATTTATTTATATAATCTAAAATCATCATCTACTTAGATATTATTAAGAACAGTGGAATATTAATTATGTCTATTTTGCTTTATCTTCCGAGTTGTTATATAATGATTATAGAAAATAATTATTGCACTAACATTCGTACGACATTATAAGTTAGTCACCAAGTCAAGAGAAATAGAGAGTCTCTGCGATCATCGTAGTGAAGCGAGATCTTACCTGGAAAAAACAACACCACCTATTTGTGTTTTGAGAGAAGCAGACGACCTCGGTACTCGGGTAAGATGCTCCTCTAGTTAATCGGAATTTCGAATTTTTCTGGTACGTTGGTCTAATCAGTCCCGTTGTCTTGGAAAATTTAATGGGAAATTCTTCAGATTGGCGATACTTTGGGCTTGATCGAATCATGTGGGTGGGCTGAAATTTGAAAGAGTGTGTATGAATAGAGTTGATTTAGGGGCTAAACGTTAGGGATTTAGGGTTTTAGTGAACCCTTTCAATGGCTTAGATTAAGTTTTGAACCTTTCTTAGGTATCGAATGTCGAATGTCTCAGCGAATTCCTTGAACAAGGTTTGGCCGTTTTGTGAAATAAGACACTCTGTTGCTGTTTGCTTTTGAATCTGTGTGACAGTGTGAATAACTAAGAGTAATGTCAGAAGCAGCAGAGAAGGCGGCTTTCCTCGGGGGTCTTGTTGTCACGTTCAAGGAGCAAATGCACACTGATCTTCTCGTTATTCCTGGTGAACAAGGTCCACCCATACCATCCCACAAAGCCGTCCTGGTATCTAACTTCTCTTTTATTTTTATATATATATTCATAAGATGGATCAATGTTTTTAACATTCATCATTGTTTGTTTTCTCTTTCCGCAGTCGGCAAGATCAAAGGTCTTCAGGAACATGCTAGATTCTGACGAATGCAAGGCCTCAGCGGAGGAATCAATCACACTCCCGGATTTGAACCACGAAGAGCTCAAATCTCTTCTCGAGTTCCTCTACAGCGGGAACTTGAATGCTCCATACAATCAATACCGCGCGCTCTATCTGGCTGCTGATAAGTACGACATTGTATATCTGCAAGACGTATGCCGAAACCATTTCATTGCATCTCTCAGCTCGAGGAACGTCCTAGACATCCTTGAGCTCGCCAGCATTCCTTCTGATACAATCTTGAAAGACGCCGCCATCAACCATGTTGTAAAACATATGGAAGAAGTCGTTGTTCCGATGAAATACGAGACTTTTGTGCAGAGGAACCCCAATCTAGGCGTCGAGATCACTAGAGCTTATCTAAGAGAGACCAAAGCTAAAACCAAAGACTATGGTGCTGCCACATCTGCTTTTAATCGCGCTCCTCGCTTGTACTGATGAACAAAACAGCTTGCCTAAAAGCATATCGATCTCACTTGCCAAAGCTGATGATGGCTTCTTCTTTTTTTCTGTTTTCTTATAAGAGTGTGAAAAATGTTTAGGAAAGACTTTTTTATGGATTCTCTCGAGGTGTTGATTGATTCATAATTTCATATATATATATGCTATAACTACTATTATGAATAAGACAAGTCAATCAAGCCATACTGATTTTGTTGTATTTTTGCCAAACCAAATGGCTAAATCCACATATAGATATGATGAATGACAAGAAAATCAAAAATATTAATATCTCTTAAATATATCTTTTTAGTTTTATTCAAACTATAAAGAATAGTAGAGTAATAATTTGGAGATAAGAGTTGGGCCTTGAGTCCATCATTGGGAATCCTGAATAGGAGTAACTGGCATCTTGCCACCGTAGATGTCGGGAAGTTGGCTTTCGTCGATGTCTTCAAGCAGCGTGGGAGTGAGTTTCTTGTTCTCCACGAAAACAATCTGCCCAAACCCCCCACATACAAAAATTAACAATCGAAGTTTCAGAACAAACACAGAGTCTATATAAAAAATTAGACATGGTGGTGTTGTGCCTGAGCTAAATTACCTTTTTCTTGGTGTTGTTGTCGATAAACGGGTAAATAACCTTCCATGCGGTCATGAAAATGTATGGCGCATGAACTAGATAGAGTTTGCCTAGTCTCTCTGGATAGCAGTCCTGAAAAGAACAGAAAAGAAAAAACAAAGAGGGCTTTATTGCATATCGATTTTGTGTCAGAATCAATCTTTAGGTGGGGTTCCGCAATATTTGCCCAAAGAGGATACGATCATGACCGTTTTTATTCCTTATTATTATCATATATTATATATGTATATATATATATATATTAAATAGTATTTATAGCTGGGGTCTACATTTTATTTGTCTTTTAGGAATCCTTGAACCCCCAAGTATTGAGATGGGCATAGAAAGTTGTGGTTTACCTGCAAAGTGGAAAGAGCAGCAAGGTAGCCACGGATGTCACAATTTGAATATCCCCATCCTTGGAGATCTCCTATGGCTATGAACTTTTCTTGACCTCTTGGCATACTTAAGATGACAAAAACAAAAATGTATTAGAGGCTTGAAGGGTTTGGTTTAGTAACTACTTAAAAATATTTCGACTGATTATAATAATCATATATAAACCTTGCACAAATCTTCTCCAGCGTATAGACTACAAAACCTGCGCGAAAACATGGGAGAAGATAAAACAAAAGTGAGGTAAGGATGATTAATATGCAAGAAAGATTTGGTAATAGAAAGGGGAAAGTGGTGTGGTGACTCTCACGCTTGAACTCCTCAGGGTTGCCTTTGGAAGGGTTATGTCTGTTCCCAAAGGCAACAACGATAGGTCGACCCATCTTGTCATGTCCCTGCATACACACTTTCTTATGCGACAGATCATTCGCAATCTCTGATTCGGGTATGTACCCCTTTGGGAGAACACTTTTTTTCCAAGTCAGGTACTTGAGGAATAGCGTCGAAGCCTTTTCAATGTCCATGTCACGCGCCCGCAGAAACCGCCGGATCATCAGGTCATCCACTTCCTGTCACCATCACCCGATTCAACAACATTCGTTAAGGAGGCAACACCAAAAGAAAATAATAAACTAAAGTTTGGTACATTTTGCTCTATGCCAATGCTTAAAAGGAGCCTGTCTGCTGCTTCGAGTTTTCTAATTGCCTTTGTTTTACTAAGTCAACCCCAAGTGAAAGAACATGAAAGTTTTAGTCAACTAAAGTGACTCTGTCTTCTTTTGTTTTTTTCAAGAACTAAAAAAGAAAGATAAGATTTGAAAAAATAATATAAACGGACCTTGGTGGAGGGATCTTGTCGGTCGCAAAGAGCTCTCATGATGCCGACTTTGCTCCTCTCGATCTCATCTTCGATCAACGGCCCATTCCCGCGCTCAGCTGGTGCTGCTACACTCTCTGCCAGTTGCTGCTTGTTCTCCTTCTTCTCCATTCCGTTTCTCCGGGACAGATCTCGAGATTGTTGAGAGAGTGAGAAATAAAGAGATTGGATCGATCATAAATGAAGACAGCTGAAGGGAGGGAAAAGTATCATTCAATACGGTTGGGCTCCTCTCCCCGTCAACGGCGACACCCACCTACTCTACTCATTTATTGACTTTGTTCGTTCTGTTCAAGTACGCATTTCATTTCACAACAAGTTAGAACACGAAGACGATCTTTGCCACTCAAACTCAGCAGCCATTTGGTTCCACTTGGGCCGTTTAGGCTCACGTTCATTTATCTCGAGGTGTTGCTTGGTTCGCGTAACTTTTTCTTTGTTAGGCCCAAAAGGAGCACGTTCATAGCCCATAACATATGGTCCTGTCCTCTGTGTGTGCACACAATATATGGTACCCTTCTTCTGGTTGTGAAGATATCATTTGTTGGTTGATTTATAGATGCCGGAACGATTCCACCTAATACGGGAGAAATTTATGATTGGACAAAACTCTTGATATGTCCTATGTGGGCTCTTATCTCCATCTACTAGTCCACCCTAAAACGAAAGTTATATACACTGCAACATGTAATCAAAACTAATCAATCTTTAACCCTACCAGAACTTTAATCTTGGCCCTTAACCTACCTAAAACCCTTTTAAATACCAAACTTAAACATTATACTATGAAACCTTAACCCCATCTTTTACCCCAAACCTTAGTAACACCTTACATACATCTTTGAACACTAACTTAACCTTATATACCAAACCAAACCTTAAATCTGAACTGTGTTAGCGTCAGAGCTTTTAAGGATATGCCATCTTGGTTTTCGAATATAAAAGGATCTCTATCGAGTAAAAGAGTCGTAGGATGATTTTGAGTCTATTTTCTCGTTTAACACAGTGATCTATGTTAAAAGACCATCCTCAATATTTAATATATATGCTGTTTATTACTCGATAAAACAAGTTTACAACTGGATAAATGTTTATATAGTTTGACTTATAATTTCCAAATTATAATATTTCTATTCAACTATTCAAATTGTTTGTAGTTTAAAATTGAAATCCTCACCACCAAAGGGTACGTCAAAATCAAATGAGTTAGTTTTCTGTTATATGTTCATTACTTATAAATAATCACAATTCACGATGTTTAAAATATGCGGTATCTTGTTTAATATCTTTCCACATGTTAACGGATCTGCTTCGCTGCAAACTATTTTGTTTAATTAATACCTTCTGATTGCATGCGCCAACTAAGTACAGCTACACAGATAATTTAGTTAAATTAAAATTCATCAAGCAATGATTTGCCTGATGAGTAATAATGCTAAAGGGTGTAGCTATTATTATTAACATACGTACAGTTTGTTTCACGCCTCAAACAAAAAGGTATTCATCAAAGTAAAATACTACTGTCGATTATCCGATGAAATGTAATTTGTATAACCGGACGCAAGCGAGGATGATACGGATATTTACTAGTTTCACTTGTCAAACTGGTATTGGTGGGACAGCTCTGTGACTGTGATTTCCGATTGGCAGTTGCGTTTCAAAAGTGGCAACGCCATCGTCACTAAAGGTGTTTCTTAAATCTTAATCATAATTTTTTTTTTTTTTTACAACAAATCTTAATCATAGTTTAGGTTCGGTTATTTTGTTTCTTCTTCCGGTTGTTACAAAACAATATCCAAAATAAAGTTTTCGTCAGTATCTAACTCAACAATACTGTAGTCAATACAAGAAATAAGAACATACACGTACAAAAAAAGGAAAAGTTAACATGTTATCGTAACCAACATAAAGCTTTAACAAACACTTTTTGAAGCGTTTATGAATTTACAATTAGACTTTCAGCCTAGTATAACAAGGGGTCCCAGTATAACAACTAGTTACAAAATAACATAAATATCGACAACATAGTATTTCGAATTTTATTTTTTTCGTTTGGTTATATGGATTGAAAAGAAAGAAAGAATGAAAGAAAGAAAGGTAAGTAGGGGGGTAGGGAAACGAACATGCATGTGATCACAGAAAAGTAAAATACATTTGTGAGCTGTTCAATCTTTACATACTGCTGCAGTGTGTCTATCCCTGGAAATGGAAACTAAACTCCAATTTTTCTTATTATATATTTTCTTTTGTATGCTTTCGAGTTCGACTATGGACTTTCAATAAAAGAAGGTCTGATTTACAATTATATTATTTTGTCGTTAGTACAGGTAATAGTTTACTAATATATAAAATATATTCGACGCCCGGCACAATAGTCCAGACGATTGTGCTTTTCATAAAGCAGTCACTTTCCACACACTTCTTCCCCTTTTCTTCTCCAACGGTCGGATCGGAAGTAAATTTTTATCGTCGGCTAGTCGAAAGTTATTCCAATTTTGTACAGCCAATAACATTTTACATTTTAACTGTTGGACTTAGGCCTATAATGAGCCGCCTACACCGTCCAAAAGAAATTAATCCATCAAGAATAAAAGACAACTCACAGGACCATCGTTTAATTGCATGATTACTTTGTAATTTAACCTTATACAATAATAGTTCTGCTTCACAATTACGATCCACGAAACTATAAGCTGTTTCGGTTCATTATAAAAAAAAAAGAAAAGAGAAAAGAAAAATGAATTATAATTGCCGTCATTATAAGTTAGAAATCTTTTAAAATGATAAATCAGCAGAAACATGCTAACAGTATCTTTTAAGTTTTGGAGTTTAAGACAAAAAAAATTTGGAGTTTGAGAATATAATAATAGTAACCAAACAGAATTATTAGCGTGGGTTTTGTTAACATGATTAAAAATCATAATGTACCTATCACAACAACTAGTAGCGTAAATTAAAAAAATAAAGGTTTAAAGAAGGTCATCGTTATCCAGGAATGATTCCCTGTATATTTCCTTTCATTTAAAAACAAGAAAAAAATTCGCGTTTTCGAGACGTTAGGCGTCTTTTCTATTCTCTCTCTCTCTCCTTTATAAAACCACTCCTTTCTCCCTTCTGAGCCACTCACTATCCATTGCAGAAAAAAAGAAAAGCTTAGAACTTTAACGTTTTTTCTAGAGAGGGAGAAAAAAGGAAAATGGAAGGGAAAGAAGAGGATGTGAGAGTGGGTGCGAACAAGTTCCCAGAGAGGCAACCGATAGGGACATCGGCTCAGTCGGACAAGGACTACAAGGAGCCACCACCCGCGCCGCTGTTCGAGCCAGGCGAGCTGAGTTCGTGGTCGTTCTGGAGAGCCGGGATCGCAGAGTTCATAGCGACTTTCCTCTTCCTTTACATCACAGTTCTGACTGTTATGGGAGTGAAGAGAGCTCCGAACATGTGTGCCTCAGTTGGAATCCAAGGCATCGCTTGGGCTTTTGGTGGCATGATCTTTGCCCTCGTCTACTGTACTGCTGGAATCTCTGGTAATAAAAAGAAACCTATTTACTGTAAAGTAGCTGACTTTGCCCTTTTGACTCTTTTAATTGTAATAACGAGATGTTTGTGTGTGTTTTCAGGTGGACACATCAACCCTGCGGTGACATTCGGTCTGTTCTTAGCTCGGAAGCTTTCACTGACGAGAGCTGTCTTCTACATGGTGATGCAATGCCTTGGAGCCATCTGCGGCGCCGGAGTTGTCAAAGGCTTCCAGCCAACGCCCTACCAAACCCTCGGTGGCGGAGCCAACACCGTCGCTCCCGGCTACACCAAAGGATCCGGACTCGGCGCTGAGATCATCGGAACCTTCGTCCTTGTCTACACAGTCTTCTCCGCCACTGACGCCAAGAGAAGCGCGCGTGACTCCCACGTTCCGGTGATTATCATCATCTCCAGAAAACCCATTTTGCTGTGGTCTTCTTTAGCGATGTCTGTTATTAACAACCTTTATTTTGCAGATTTTGGCTCCACTCCCAATCGGATTCGCTGTGTTCTTGGTTCACTTGGCCACCATTCCCATCACCGGTACCGGAATCAACCCAGCTCGGAGTCTAGGAGCTGCAATCATCTACAACAAGGACCACTCTTGGGACGACCACTGGATCTTCTGGGTGGGACCATTCATCGGAGCTGCTCTTGCGGCTCTCTATCACCAGCTTGTCATCAGAGCCATTCCATTTAAGACCAGAAGCTGATTTCCTTCCCACATTCCTTTTTTTTTTTTCTTTCTTTTCTTGTCCTTTTTAAGTGTACTCATTTTCTTGGTTTGTATCGGAGCCTGAAAATATTTGTCATCTGGTGATGTTTATTTGTTTAATGTATTTGTTTTGGATCTCTCTGTTTCTTCTTTCTCGCTGCTTTCTTGTCGATTATCTAGTTTAATTTATTGGTAATGGAACATATATGGTTGGTCTGTTACGGTTTTAGCTTTAGTTTCGTAGTTAGGTTTGAGAAATGTTTCGTCTTGCTGCTTTGATTTTGGTCCTAGTCGAATTAGACCAAAAAGTAATACATAGTATGGTTTAGCTTCGGTTTGGGTTTGAATTTAGCCCATTTACCATAAGACCACTTACATTGGACTTCTTTTGGGCTATATAATTTAGCATAAAATTGGGGACATAAATACATTTAAATAGTTATGTTTTCGATCATTGGGATTTCGGACCGGTACAAGATATTTTACACAAGATGTTTTTTTCCCAAGAAAGTAAGTCAAAAGAGAGTTTGTTTGTTTCGATGGATGGCCAACCAATGCTGTGAGAGAAAACATTCTTAATTTTATTACTTCATCGTTTTATTATTCTACAAAGGTAAACATAACCTGGTCAAAGTGGATTACCCACTGCATCACTCTCAAACTTTTTAATGTCTTCACTTTATGTTAGCATATTACTTTTGATCGGAAAAAACACTATGGCTACTCACGCCCAATATATAGTTTTTTAAAGATTATTTATTAAGTTCTGGAAATTTTTCATTTTTCAAAGTATGTATATGGATGATAGGGTTACCTGCGTGCAGTGGATGCTTGATGCTTTATGCTTTACGTTTATTGCAGCAGAGAGTCATCCATTATTTTTCAGTAATATTTTTCCTTATGTGAGGTTCACGTGGGTGGGTTGCGCCGTTGCTGGCTCAACGGCAATATTAATACATCATGTGTAATATTCATATATACTGATACTGATTGATACACATAATATATATGTATATATCTATATTCATGTTTGTGCGTATGTAATGAACCCATCAGTTGTTACAAACAGTACTAGTATAGATCGGTAAGTATGAATGCATGGTTCAAGGGCGGTCAACTCCCAACCATCTACTCCTACCATTTTATTAATATATCATTGACAATGATACAATAAAACAAAACGTATGTAACTATAAAATAGAATAGAAGAAGACTCAACCTCACTAAAAAGTAAAAATATGGTTAGTCGACATGCCCAAGAAAACATATTGACTTGTTAAAAACTAACTTGCCATGAATATGTATATATAGCACAAAATAAATTAAAATCAAGTCATTTTCATCTATAAATACAGTTTAGATGCACAACTTTAAGTTTAGCATAATTAAGAAAAAAAAACATCTAGGCATTAATGGGTAAGCTAAGTATTTAAATGACTCACTCAACTAATTATACGGCCTTCTATATAGGTGAGCTACTAAACTACTTTCTTTCATGTCGATCAACAAAAAATAAATAAGGCTTTTCTATCAGTCCTAATTCCTAAACCGCGTGACCTAAAGTATGTTTATTTACACATTGATCCCCGCAATTGATAGTTAATATCCACTAATTTTCATTATGTTTACATGCTAATGGAATAACCTATCTAATTAAAATTAATTACATATTGAATTGTGACTCATAGTCATATTAAATGTAAGAGTATATTTAAATGCTAATGGAGTTTTATATTTTGATGGGGATAATGATAAAGTGAGAATCAGGGTTATAAAAGTTAGAAATGATAGTTTAAGGACAAATTCGTAAAGAAGTGATAATTGTTTGGAGTGATAACAACTTTTCTTTTTGTCACTTGCGCAATTAACCACTGGAATGCGCGCATTTAAAACAAGAAAGAGCCTTCCCTCTCTTTCTATTCTCTTCTCTCTGTTTACTATCAACAAGACTCAAGAGAGAGAGAGAGAGCGAGAGCGAAAAATGTCTCAGGCGAAGAAGAGCCGAAGTTTTCCTCCGATAAGCGAGTGTAAAGGTGGAGAGTATGATTCAATCGCTGCAGATCTCGACGGGACTCTGCTTCTGTCGCGAAGCTCCTTCCCTTATTTCATGCTCGTCGCCATTGAAGCAGGTAGTCTCCTCCGTGGATTGATCCTCCTTCTATCTCTCCCGATCGTCATCATCGCTTACCTCTTCGTCTCCGAAGCTATCGGTATCCAAATCCTCATCTACATCTCCTTCGCCGGCATTAAAATCCGCGACATCGAACTCGTCTCCCGCGCCGTTCTCCCACGGTATGCACCTCGATCCTCAACGCTTAATCTTCTCTGTTGAATTTCTGTTTCGGTATATTGGAATCTCATCAGATTAAGGAATCTCGAATGTTTAGGTTTTACGCGGCGGATGTGAGGAAGGACAGTTTCGAGGTGTTTGACAAATGCAAGAGGAAAGTGGTGGTGACTGCGAATCCGATAGTGATGGTGGAGCCATTCGTGAAGGATTATTTGGGAGGAGATAAAGTTTTGGGAACAGAGATTGAAGTGAACCCCAAAACGATGAAAGCCACTGGTTTCGTCAAGAAGCCAGGTGTTCTTGTTGGAGATTTGAAGAGGTTAGCCATCTTGAAGGAGTTCGCTGACCAATCACCGGATCTTGGCCTCGGTGACCGCACCTCCGATCACGATTTCATGTCCATTTGCAAGGTACTACAACATAATATATACGTCCGACGATCTACTTTCTCAAAGCTTATTTACGTTTCTTGAATCTTTAATTAAAACCCCCCGATTTAGGTTAGGTCGAGTGCATAAGCGTCTGATACTTAAAACATATCGTTATCAAAGAACTGAGTACTCGAGAACAACACTTAAATGCAGTAGGACCTATTAATGCCGCGCTGCGGTTTCACATGATCTAGTGGGAAAATAAATACGTATAAATTTTCCATACAGCCTCACATGATCTATTTTCTTTTTATATTGTTACGTCCGAAATTATTTCTTTACTCTGTATGTGTATGTATAATAAAGACACGCATGAAATATCTAGACTAAGTAGTCTTGGAATGTTTAAGAAATCATTTTTAGCATACGAAAAAAACTCATATGCATACGTATATGTGATTGTGAATAGTGAATTCAAGAAAGGAAAGTAATAAGTTATCAGTGACAAAAGGTAGATAATAGAATAGAATAAAGTAGTAATAGTAGTTTTCATAAATGCTTCCAACCTATCACCAACTACCATCCCCCACATAAGTTGGATGGTCCATTTAATGAACGAACCCCGTATGTCAACATTTTTTCTTCTTTTTCTCCTAAACCCTGAAACTTTCAGTTATTTACCAAATTTCTTACTATACTAGTGAAACTTTGGAATCTTTTCTATGATCGGTAACGAGTTGGTTTTGTTTTTTGTATTAATAGGAAGGTTACATGGTGCATGAGACCAAATCAGCCACAACTGTCCCCATTGAGCGTCTCAAGAACCGTATAATCTTCCACGATGGCCGTCTAGTCCAACGTCCGACGCCGTTAAACGCCATAATCATTTACCTTTGGCTTCCTTTCGGCTTCATGCTCTCAATCTTCCGCGTCTACTTCAACCTCCCTTTACCCGAACGCTTCGTTCGTTACACTTACGAGATCCTCGGTATTCACCTCACAATCCGTGGCCACCGTCCTCCGCCTCCTTCTCCCGGCACACCCGGGAACCTCTACGTCCTTAACCACCGCACTGCTCTTGACCCCATTATCATCGCCATTGCTCTCGGCCGTAAGATCTCTTGCGTCACCTATAGTGTTTCTCGCCTCTCCCGAATGCTCTCACCCATCCCTGCCGTCGCTCTGACCCGAGACCGTGCCGCTGATGCTGCCCGCATGAGAAAACTCCTCGAGAAAGGTATCGTTGTTACTATCACTCTGTTTATTTTTCTGGATCATTGATTTTACAATCTCATGATTTCCTCGAACATCAAAACGATCATATAGCCTAATTCTTCATCTATTGTCACGGTTGCATAAATTTTTAGTTTGAAGAATCAACTACTTTATAAATAGAGAGCATAAAACAGAGCATCTCTCTGTTTTTTACGATACATTAGGTCTAGTTTAAAAAAAAAAAAAATAACATGTCATACACATGATCATTTGTTGAATATACCTTTTGTCTATTTGAAAGTAGAAAACGCAGCATCTCTATGCTTTCTACAGATAATTGGTATCAGCGCTATCATCATAAGTCGTTTATCATTTCGCAACAGGTGATTTAGTGATCTGCCCTGAAGGCACGACTTGTAGAGAACCGTATTTACTACGATTCAGTGCTCTATTTGCGGAGCTAAGCGACCGGATCGTGCCAGTGGCCATGAACTGTAAGCAAGGGATGTTCAATGGAACGACAGTCAGAGGTGTAAAATTCTGGGATCCTTACTTCTTCTTCATGAACCCTAGACCTAGCTACGAGGCCACTTTCTTGGACCGTTTGCCTGAAGAAATGACAGTAAACGGCGGCGGTAAAACTCCAATCGAGGTGGCTAATTACGTTCAGAAGGTGATCAGTGGAGTATTGGGTTTCGAGTGCACTGAACTTACTAGAAAGGATAAGTATCTCTTGCTTGGAGGCAACGACGGGAAGGTTGAGTCTATCAATAAGGCCAAGTCCAAGGAGTAATAAATCCGGCAAGTTACTGCTTTCTGCTTTTTTTACTTCGGATTGAAGTTAGGTCTTTCTGGTTTTGGCGATTACTTTTTAAAAATTGATTGTTGGAGGAAAATGTTTAGTTGAATATGCACTGGACAATGAATCACATTTGAATCAACGTACGGTACTCACATGTACTTTACTGCTTTTAGTCTTCTTGCACGATTAGTGATGTACTCTAAAATATACTTTTAAATATAAAAGAAGGAGATAAAAATCCAATAAATGATGTGGCACGTATTGTCGTCTTTCATAATTGCATTGATGTTACAAGATCTAAGAGAGTTTGTGACTAAGTTGTATGCCATTGTATTTTGCTTATGATCAGATTTTTCTTAAATCATGACGTTGGAATTGGATCATACCATTTAACTGGGCATGGTATCTTTTCCCATTCAATGTTAAGAAACTGATACAGTATATATTATTGAACCCAAAATAAAAACATCCTCCTTATATGTTGCAAACCTCTTCAAAACGGAAAAGGAAAGTTAAACTAAAATGTGGAACACTGCATTTGTTTGTTATGCAAAATAGCAAAATAGTAAGTGAAGAAATGAGAAGAGCTTGTGAGAAATTACGAAAAAATAAGAGAAACAAGAGAATAGACCTGACGTCTGAAATACTTTTCGGGACTTAAACGCCGGAAAAGTTGGTAAGCTCAAAGGCGCCCGGCAAGAATTGATTGAATGAAGTGAAGGACACCACAACCACCACGGAGGTGGATATTCCGTTGTTATAGTCCGATGTCCAAACAAGGGTCTCAAATCATACAAAAGAGTGAACAGACGCTCATGAGAACTATTTTTCTAAGAAATTCTGGATTCTTTATTGGTTCCTTGCATAAACGATAGAACGTACGCAATACATAGGATCTTTAAGAAAAACCAAACATGGAAATACTAAAAAGCAACGGCTACATAATCAACGTAGTGTAAAAGACTGGAAAGAGGGATTATTATCTTTAATGATTCGTGATTGATTCCCTCATTTGAAAAATGACCATGGGCGACCATGCCATACGAATTAGTGTACCATTTAAATAGTAAAAGCATTTTGAGTTTTGGATTAAAGAATAAAGAAACGGAGCATCAGTTCTCCATTGTAATCGTTGATTCAACATCTGCATAAGATCTCATTAACACCCCTGGCCTATTCAACAGACAACCAGTTTCTCTGTGGCTTCTTGTGAATACTTCTCTCTCCTTTATTGGTAAATTACGACTAAGGTAGCGACTGGCGAGTACGAATTATAATGCATTTATTTTCGAGTATACATATGTATATGATTTTGTTACAATACATTCATTAAAGAAATTTTGAAAAGTAAAAAAAAAACAACAACCCAGTAATTACCAGTTGGAGTGTATATATATGCTTACAGACTCATACGGAACAGAAACCATAACCGTATTTCTGTCTAAAATGTTTTTCTTTAGTATAAAAAAAATGTGTATATAAATGAGAGACGTTAGCTCTTGTCTTTAAGCCACCGTAACTTCTGTATTTAAGTAAACGGGGACGCCTCCACCGGTACATAGGCCGTTAAAGACAGCGTCAGTCTTGGCCACGACGAGACTCTTGATGACTCCTTGGAGGTCCCTCTTATGCAGGTTAACCAGAAGTCCGTTCTTCATAAAAAGCGTCAAGGACATCTTCTGCTCCACCTTGTGTCCCGGAACCACCGTAAGTCGATGACGGAGAAGCACCGCCGCCGCGATGGTCTTCATCTGAAGATACGCCAAATCTTTTCCGAGGCAGATTCTTGGTCCGGCGTTGAATGCCACGAATCGATATTGATCGTGGTTGATGAACTTCCCGTCGATCGGCGAGATCCATCTCTCCGGGATAAACTCCAGACAATCTTCTCCCCAAGTCGACTTCATCCTCCCCGCCGCGTATATCGAATAACTCACCGAGGATCCCGCCGGAACGAAAGTCCCGTCCGGTAACACGTCGTCGTTCTCCACGTGCTTCGAATCTTCCGGCACCGATGGGTAAAGCCTGAGCGTCTCAGAGAGCGCCGCCTTCAGGTAAACCAGTCGGTCGATCTCGTCGAAACCTAACGGCTCCTCCGTCCAAGACGCGGGGTTCTCAGTGCCACGTGTCTCGATCAGAACGGAGCAGATCTCGCGGACGATTTTATCCTCAACGGTTGGATGCATCGTGATAAGCCAGAAGAACCAGCTCAGCGCAACTGATGACGTGTCACGTCCAGCTAGGATGAAGTTAAGCGCCACGTGTTGAAGGAAAGTGTCGCTGTAAGCTTCCTTCTTTTTCATCATGAAGCGCGAGAGGAGATCGTCGTGTCCCTGAACGGCCCCACTTTCTTGCTGACTCATCAATTCCTGCTTACGTGTCTCTATGACCTTTGCCAGATATCCATCGATCTCTCCCAAGCTTCGGCTCAGGCTCACTTCCAAGCCTAGCCCAAGCCATTTCTTCAGCTTCCACAGAAACTCCGGCAATATAAACCGTTGAAGCGATGCTTCCGTGGCTCGATCGAATGCCGTGGCAAAACCATTCTCGGGAAGCCCCGGTGCGCAGGTTCTTGTGTCCTTTCCGAACGCCAATCCGCAAATGTTATCAAATGTGAGCCGGAGTATCAAGTCCTGGAGATCAACCGCCTCGGGTTTCGCTTGAGCCGATTCCAGAATTGGACAGAACCGGAGTTTAATTCCTCGGTTTACCCACCTTCCCATCGCTTGCCGCAACGTTCTGAATATCATAAAAAATTTACAGTAATTAAAGGTTCGATTTGATGAAATATTGTAATTTTAAAAACCCTGAAACTAACCCTGAGGGATAAATTCTAACAAAGCAGATTGGATTGGAGAGGAATAAATGCTAACCAATAGATTGGACTGGTTCGATTATAATTATTAATGCAAAACCAACAATAAACAGACGGGTTGTCATTATATGTAACTGGTAGTGAACCGGAAAGAAAGAGATTAAAAAGAATTTATTACTATGTATCAAGATATTAAATGCATGATACTTTGAGAAAATCAGTATTAAACCGAGCGGTTTGGTATATTAATTACCTTGTTGTGAATTCGAGAGCGGCGGTTTTGCGTTGGAAGAGCCAGGTGTCACCGTCGGAGTTGAAAATACCTTGACCGAGAAGGTCGTGAAAGACGGATTGCCACGTGGGACCTTTAGGGTAATTATCGAACCGGGTCTTGAGCATGTGTTCAAGATTCCTCGGGTCACACGTGACAGTCACAAGACCTTGCTTCCTTGCCAAGAAAGGCACTGCACAGATACAAGTCTGGTAAGTGCCGCCGCACGCACGGAGGTTCTCGGTGATCCATTCATGCATCCTGTCACGCTGCTCTATCAGACCAGGGAGACTGCCCAGTACAGGCCAGACACGTGGACCCTTTAGCCACCGTGAGATCCTCTTGAACCATAGCCAATACGCGGCAACGACCGCTACAAGAAGCATCATATTGGATATTTCCATATAGCTCTTTGATTAATGTTTCCGGGGAAACAAAAGAAAATGAATGCGGTGATTGAGAATTGAAGTGAAAAGATGAAGTTGGATGCGAATGAATGAACTTTCCGGGAAAATTTATAGAGAGGAAGAGCTAGCTTCTCTCTCTGATTTACAATCTGTCACTCCTAACTATCAGAATCAAACCCTCATTTATGATTCCGCGGTTCTCGTTGAGATATATTGGTTTATATATATAATGAGAGATTTTTCAGTTTTGGAAGTCAAGAAGTGGTAAAGTGGTGTGTTTATGCTTTGCTGGTACCTAATTTTGCAGCGAAAGGAATAGTTTCATTTAATGAGTTTCATTAAATGGTCATATATAGATGTATGTCTTATGTAGCTGTGTGGTGAATTAAATGGAATTAGTTGAGAACATAAGGCACAAAAAAAGATGGTGGGGGAAAAAAGAAGAAAAAGTCGTCTATTTTTAATTAAGAAGTTTAGGGCTAAAAGTTAACACATGTTTTGGTTTGGTGGTGAGATAGGTTTTAAGATCTAATCTTTTATAGGTACAGCTACAAATGATATTACAGCTTTTGGTTTCGTTACTTAGTTGTTTCAGTTTGGGAATATTTGGTTTGTTTTGGAAATCAAATGAATTTTAAACTGAAGAAAAGCTACTTTCTAGACAAATTTATTTTCGGTCTAGTTGAATTTTCTTCAAGCTGGAATTGGTTGTTTTTGGTTGACGGTTTTTATCGATCAATCTATGTCAAAATTTATGTATCATTTAGTTCGTCTCAAGTTGGGTTCAGAAACTCCATTAGGGTACATCTCCTTTTATATATACTACATGATTAAAATCTAATTTGTAAGTAAGCCAGATGAGAACTCACGTATATATACATGGTCCAGAACAGAGCTTTTATTTTCCTATAACTCTTTTTTATTTTGTATGTTTTAACAAGGAATCATTTTGATATTTCCTTAACAAAACTTCCTCGTTTTGGGTTATCGGTTTTAGAATTTGGTAAGCAGCTCCAGACATAGACTAGGATTTACTTTAGGAAAACACTTCTCTGAGTTTCTTCTCATTAAGCCTACTAGAAACACTTCTCGTGTCACTATTTTGACTTTTTGGTTTCTCCTTTAATGCTCTTTTTTATCTTCGATTTTTACTGTTGAAAATACTCAAAAATCTCAATGTTAACCAAAAGCTGAAAAATAGTGGGGCATGGCAGCGGAATATTATGTAAGCAAGATGTCATTGAATGGGAGGCGAAAGTCAAAAGGGTTATGCTGACTTTTTTACTCTGCAACTCGTATTGTTTCATTTTTTCTGGCTGGTTTTAACATCACAAGGCCAAACGGGTAAACATATATACATGGAACATGCAAATTGGGTATTAAGCATTTCTGAAGTTTTGATTATTAATTTTCCCAAACATATATAGATTCACAATATTAACTAGACTTTCTAACAATGTTAATGTGCATAATCGAGTTCGGCTTATGTTTTGTAGTCAGTGATAAATTACTATAGAAGAATCATAATTGTTTAAGATACAAACAAAAAAGAACCTGTGGTTTGTAGTAAATGGAACATAAAGGTAGGTGTATAGTAGTGAAGATTAGATGGCTTGCCAACCTAACAGTTCTAGAAAAATCATTTATCAGTTATCACTCAGAGTTGACTCTTTTTTTAATTTATTAAATCGATATTACTAAATGAGACAGGATATATTATTTTATTTTACGGAATTGCAAAATTATTTACTAGAAAATAAATATCTCTCCGATCAGCTCTTGCACTATATTGAACTGAAAGATATTTATCCACTTCCGGAGCTTACATGTCAATAAACAGGTGCACGTTGAAGCTTTATCTAATTTTTTGGCCACGTTACTATTCGACCACATATGAGTAGTCGACACTTCTTCCGCTTACATTTGGCCAGCATAGTGTTGATAACGCATCGATCAATTTCCCGAAAGAATGTCTCTACCGGAATACTTGAATTTCTGGAGTCTCTTGTTTCGTTCCTTCCAAAGAAAGTAGATAGTTGTTGGCTTTTCACTTTTGGCCTGATAATCTAATTATTGAGGAGGGAAACGTTTGAGCCCCTGTTTTTGTTTTGTCTCTTTCCCTTTATATGGCCTTTGGTGGCTTTTTTGTTAACGTATGTATAATGTACTTTGGGATAACTTCTTCATGTTATTGAATTTTCCAGATGATCAGAAAAAAATGAAATGAAACTATGTCATCATGAATCAGTCGAACTCTAAATCCACTATGTGACATAGTACTAGGAGACGAATACTATTTGTTATCAGGTGAAATGTGTTGCGCATGTCCTCAAAAGCTATCTAGTACTATCTAGGCCACGTAGTTAATTTGCAACCCAAATAACTTTCACATAATATCAAATCTGAATTAAAAACATTCACCAGCTAAAACTGATGGATTCAAACTGAAGATTCTCAGCCGAACCAAAGGAACATATCTTTGCAACCTCTTGTCTCATCTTCCGCGGACCACACACAAGAACTCCTACGCTCGAACCCTTCAAGCCAACTAGAAGCTCTACTTTCACACATTGAACGGAGTGAGAACTTAGAAAAAGTAAAAATACTCCACAGTCCGATACATGTATGAATATGTTATATATAAATCTTAATTAGACTTACTGCTAAGATCAGGCCTTTCTCCGTAATGAATGCTGGTGGATTGTGATAGCAACTGTTTTGGCGAGCTCTCGATCACCAACGGAGACAAAAATACGGCGGTTTGGTCAGCTTTCGTATTATACTTCTTTTTGTTACACAACACAGCGACTGAAGATGTAGCCACCACGCTGACGGATATTGCTAAAAGGTAAATGATAGATTTATAAGCCGATGTGTACTTATTCGAGCTTTGATCAATTGGGTGAATGTGATATCTCGTGATGATTCCGATAATGATGATAAAGATCACGAATGAAGAAGAGAGGATGGTGGCGAGACAGAGCCAGGAGTTGGGTCCGAGGATCGGTGAGATGGGTTGGTCTGAGACATATGGTTTGAAATAGAGGGGTTTGATGCTGTTCCTGTTGGGAGTTGATACTTTCTCCCGGGTGACGAAGGCTTTGATCTGGATATCAAAAAACGAGGAGATTTCGGTGGTGAGGCCGGAGATGGGTAAGATTAGGTCGAGCATGGAGAGGTCAGAAGAGTTCTTGAAAGAGCAGATTAGGGTCATTTTGGGGATTTTACAAGTGTTAGTTGAGCTTATGTAGATTAGGTCGCGGATTATGGAGATGAAAGGTGTAATCCCACTGCCTCCACTCACCATCACCAGAGATTCATGTCTATACTTGGAAAAAAGAAAGAAAAAAGCATCAATGTTGCTTGCGATGCAGGAAACCGAATGTGAACTTTTCTGTTTTAGAATTAGTTTATAATTTACCGTAAGAAATCAGTGGAAGTAGGGCCGTATGGTCCTTCAACAGAAACTGCGAGTCGTCGGTCAATCTGATCAGAAGAAGAAAGCATCTGGTAAAGCTTACTGGACCATTTGCCTTGGCCCTTAATCATAACACTTAGCTTCTCTGGTTCGAGTTTACTACTTGAAGTTATTGTAAATGGATGCCATTGAAGCTTCGAAATGCTCGGAATGTTTACGAATAATGTACTCGTCGGGCTATACATCAGCACTGTAATAACATTATTAGCATATGGTTATTGTCTTCTTGAATAGATAATCAGTAGACGAAGAAGAAAAAAAACAGAGGGATAATTGTTAAACTCACTAGGGTTTTTAGAGAAACTGAGCTCGACGGTGTCACAAGGAAGAACACGAGCAGAGAGTACCTTGACATTGTTGCGCGACTGGAGAAATCTCAAGAAACGATCGACGATGAAGATGTAGAAACCGGGAAAAGGGATCAACGAGTAAGAGATGCCGATGTGGAGGACGAAGAAGAGCATGAAGACCATGTAGAGGTAGTGGGTATAGAAGAAGACTTCGAAGAATCTCCTCCTTATCGCCGGAAATGTGGTGGCCCACATCACAAGTCCGGCCACCAGAGCTATCTCTCCGGCTAAATTCGAGATACTGGTCCTATCCCACTCTAACATCTATTTACACCAACAAGGTGACACTAAAAATCAAACCAAAATTTCCGAACCAAAATATACTTAGATACGTAGTTATATTCAAAATCGGTTCATTATTTTCGTACCAAACAAGCTATAATGTAACATGGCAAATCGAATTGAATAACGAAGATTACAGTCAAGAAAGGGAAATGATATGAACTTTTAATCCAAAAACTTATATAGATAGCCGATCATAGACTAACCTGGGAGACTTGATTTGTGGATATCCAGTAGATAACGTAACAAAGACCATGGCTGGTATATAACGTCATGACCATGTGGCCGAGCCATATGTGGTACTTGATGCTTGATTCTGACGTAAGGCCAATTGCAGCCAGCATCGACGACCCACGCGCCACGGGATAGAACAAGAACGCCAAGCATATGTTCCCGGCTAGACCCAACCGTACTGCTATTAAATTCAGTCTTGCTTCCCATCTTTTCATTTGTCATAAACATACACTTTGTGAAAAAAAAAACTTGTACTTTTGTCGGATAGAGCTAGTTAGCGAATAGTACACGTCAATGTCGTTTTTGTAAATAGACAAAAGATATATCATATATTGTTTATAAAAAACGAAATGACTAATGATGTGATATGAGTGATTCAGAGAATTACGGGGCCACTCTATTATTTATATGTTTGAGTTTCCCTTTTTTTTAGTCAACTTATTTGAGATTACTATATGTTGGTTGACTTTTGACAAAAGTTACACGCTAATTTTAAGACCGAAAATACAGTTATATTTAATTCGAACTTATTTTTCATCGTATCACAATATCACAATATTATAAGAAAAACATTCCTGTAAATAGTCATTCAACTAAATAACAAGCAAAGGTGGTGCATGACTGAATCACCATGATCATATACTAGTATAACTATATTAATTGTGTATGCAAACTAATTCTGTTAATCGCCGAAAAAAAGAAACCATCTATAATACTTACAATTTATCTCCATGATTTGCAGCTGATTGAGGAGTGATGGTGACAAAAGTATTGTAAATGTAATTGGTTAAGCTCCAAAGAAGAAGAGCCATGAACATCGTCAATAACATAACCTCGGTCACTGTCACTATTCCTAATGGTCCTTTCACTAACATTGGTCTTCTCAGTGGACTAAGCTTGTTTCTCTTCTTCCTTTCCACTCCACTTTTAATTTACAAAAAAAAAGAATATAATATTGATAGATTTAAAAAGCTGTTAATTACGTTTTAAGTGTTTAATTACCTTTGAAATTGGTCAACACTTGTTTGTTTCTTCAAGTGAAGGTAGATACATCCCAGAAAAGCCAATAGAATCACCGGGAACATGTAAACCAAAAGGTTCACTCCTAGTACGTAGAAGAAAAACCAGTATACATATTTGATTCGTATAAACTAATTGGAGACTAGATCAGATCTGATATGAATTACTTACCTGGTTTCTCGAAATAAGTCGATTTTCCGAGCTTGGCACGCATGGACGTTAACCAGATCTTCTTGTAAGTAGGAGTTGGCATCATGATCCAAACCACCATAGTCCCCATCAAAATCGCCATCGTTAAGAGCTTAATCACCTTCATAGTCACTTCCTTAATCATTTCTCCTAATCCCATATTACAAGAGATGAGAATCCAAAAAATTGAGAAAGAAAGACACAAAGCGATACATATGGAGATTCCAATGGATAACAAGACCCATATCTATGCCATTTAAACGTACGTAACTACTTTCATTATTATATTTTTTAATAATTAATTTATCTGAATTACATTTCCTTTTATTACTGGCTTATAAAATGGTTACGCAAGCGTGTGGTGCACTAGTGACAGACACCCTCCGGAAGGAGATAGAATGCACGCTAGTTCGGACACCAATTGGTATGGGCTGTTGCGCGATCTGCTCATCAACACACACTTGCTTAGAGATGAGGGCATAAACCCGCACTTCCTGAGAACTTCAGGCCAACCAAGAAAAAAAAAAGCGTTTCTTGGAAAAATCCTAAATGTCGAGTGTAGTTTTTCCTGGTTCATATTTGGGAAAACGTTGTTCTATTGGACATTTACTTCTTATTTTTCAACAAATTAGTCTTTTATGTTAAATTAAAATTAAATAAATTTATTGTGATTCGTTATCATATTAATTTAAAGGTAACAAAAAAACAAATTATATTAATTAATTTAAAAATAATATATATTATTAGATTTCTTATTATATTAATTCAGTAAAAAGAATAATACTAAATTATACTTGACTAAGAAAATATAATACCTCACTATGTTAAATTTTATTAGATTTTTTTATATTAGGTTTATTAAATTACTGTCACTTCTTTCCAGAAATTGCACTTCATCGAACACATACATATGTACAATTTGAAAAGAGAGGAAAATGTGATATTGCGGATCACAAATAAACGAAAGGTCAATACGTGCAATAAACTGATATTTTGGGCTTACCAGCCTCTGGAGCGTGTCTTTCGTACGCGGATATGTGTCGATGTCTCTTTGAACACGAATCTCTGCCTATATTCTTAATTCGTTATATATAATACAGATATAGAGTTTTTTTTTTATATATTTGACCAAAAAAGAAAACTATTATATAAGTCTACTCCTTTCTTTTGCCTCCGATTTTATTCCTTGTACTGATTTTTACAAAAAGTTCAAAAAAAAGAATGATATTTACAACAGTTTAACGAACCTTTTTTTATATAAAAAAAAAAACAGTTGAACGAACCCATTTAGTTTAAAGTAAAAAAAAATAACTAAAAAATCTAATTACAACAGAGGAAGAATTTGAGTCTCAACATTATCCAGTTATGGGAGAATCAGTGAGATATAAGACAAATTCTTGAAAGCATTCCGATGTGTGCAAGTTAGGATGGTATATTTGATGCATTGATCGCTCTCTTTGAACGTTTATGTGGAAGATAAAGTAGTGTTGTTGTAGTAATAATGCGTATTGAATTTTTGTCTGTAGGAGAGAATACGAGGGCGAGATCATGGTTATGTGGAAGACGTTATTAAAGCACATAAAAATTGCAAAAATCTTTTCACAAAATAGACATCCCTAAACGGGATTTCCACATTGTTCTTGTTCGACGGTTTCCGTTGTAGCATTTATACGAAATTACGTACGAACTCTCGAGGGTATATTGATATGGGAATGATGTTGCCTGGATTCTAGGATAACGTTTTCATAGAAGACACCGCGTGTAGAAGAAAAGATCGAGAATCGAGTTTAATCTAAGTAGATCATACATACCTTTATATACGGAGGATAAGTTTAAAATTTTAAATTACTATCAAATGCAGTATCCGAATGATTCGATTATTGGTTTGAAGTTTGAACCAAGGAATAGAGATAGAACATATCTTATGACACAAGGATTTTATTATATTTCAGCATTTAAATTTTTTACAGTACGTACTGACACAAACGAAGAATTGAGAAATTTTGGGGGGGAGGGGGTATTTTCCCACTAAAATATTTCTAACGGAGGAACAAAAACACCGGAAAATGTTACAACCACACAAAGATAGGGTCAAATCACAGGCCCGCCTTATTAGCTTGGATTCCAAGCAACTTCCACGGCAGATGAAAACCAGTGTTATATAAAATAAGCATCACCAGCTGAAACTGATAGACTCAAAATGGATATTCTTAGCCAAACCAGAGGAACATATCTTCGCAACCTGTTGTCTCATCTTCTTTGGACCACACACAAGAACTCCCACACTCGAACCTTCCACGTCAAGTAGTAATTCTGTTCATAAACCAATTACAAGCACCTAATTAGGATAACAATACTCATATACATAGAGATAGAGATGTATATAGAAAATTAAGCTATGTATATATATTACTCGTGAGGTTAGGTCTTTCTCCGTAATGCAGGCTGGTGCACTGCACTAGTGATTCTTTTGGGGAACTTTCGATTTCTCTCATGGAATTGTAACCCCATGAGGTTGGAGAAGACGTCGGAGATGGAACGTCGACGTTCTGGACCTGTTTATTTTCGACGTTACTGTACTTATTCTTGTTCCATAACATAGCTGCACTTGAAGTCGCCATGATGCTCACGGAGATGACCAAGATGTATATAATGGTTTCTGAAGTCAATGAATAGATCTTGTAGGTGTTGTGGTCGATCGGGTAAATGTAATACCTAGTGATGATTCCGATAATTATCAGGAAGATCAGGAACGAAGATGCCAGAATTCCGCCGAGCCAGAGCCATGAGTTTGGTCCGAGGATTGATGAGACGGGTTGGTCTGAAAGACTTGGTTTGAACCAGAGAGTTTTGATTTGCTCCGTTGTTGCTTCGCTTCTCGCTTCTTTCTCTCGGGTTATGAAGGCTTCAATTTTGATGTTTATGTCGGAGGATAGTTCAGTCTGGAGACCGGACAAAGGCAAGACAAGATCGAGCATGGAGATTTCTGAAGATTTCTTAAATGCGCAAATCAGAGTGATTTTGGGAATTTTGCATTTTTGGCTTTGGTTCGTGGCGATCAAATCACGGATGACCGAGATGAATGGAGTTATCCCGCTTCCTCCGCAAACCATAACCAGTGCTTCGTGCCTAGAACACCCCATAAAGACACCATATGATTCATGTTTCTTCAAACTTAAGCAATCAATCAAGTATCAAACTATATATATATATAATTCACCTTAAGAAATCAGTGGAGGCAGGGCCATAGGGACCCTCGACAGAAACAGCGAGGCGGTCTATATGATCAGAAGAAGAAAGCCTCTGGTAAAGCTTAGTTGACCATTTGCCTTCGCTCTTGATCACAACACTTAGCTTCTCTGGCTCAAGTTTGCTACTCGAAGTAATCGTAAATGGATGCCATTGCAACTTCGAAATGCTCGGTATGTTCACAAACAATATGCTCGTCGGGCTATAAACCAACCCTGCTTAACAATTATAATAGCTTAGAAACTAGAACTTAATTTGAATCGCAATAAGAATTTATAAAATAAATATTTTGGGAACTCACCAGGATTTTTGGAAAAAGTGAGCTCGATGGTGTCGGAAGGAAGAATCCGAGCAGAGAGCAAGCGAATATTGTCACGTGACTGAAGAAACCTTAGGAAACGATCGACCATGAAGATGTAGAAACCGGGAAAAGAGATGAACGAGTAAGAGATGCCGACGTGGAGGACGAAGAAGAGCATGAAGACGATGTAGAGGTAGTGCGTGTAGAAGAAGGCTTCGAAGAAACTCCTCCTTATTGCCGGATATGTGGTGGCCCACATCACAAGCCCGGCCACCAGAGATATCTCTCCGGCCAAGTTGGAGACATCTTTTGTATCCCACGTGAGCATCTGCAATTGATTAATTAATTAATCGGTATATATATATAAATTCCTATGATTATCTTGAACTTCAATATGAGATTCTTTCAGTTATAGAACCGCATGAAATGAAATTGAATTCTCACATTCACTCGGAATAAGAGTCGTGTTATTTGTTTTTTTTATGAACACTTAATCGAAAAAATTTCCACCTTAAACTGCGTGTTTCAAAGAAGATGTCGTTTTTGGATCAACATATTAACTGCTTTTATCTTAAAATTTATGCCATACGAAGACGCAATATATTGTATTTGTATTAAAAAGTACTGCGCATGGGAGCTGCTCCAATCAGAGGTGACGTTGACGGAAAATGGTGCATCTAAAGGTCTGTATTGATAACTAATTAAACAAGTACTATGTTATATACCTGGGAGGTTTCATGCATAGAGACCCAATATATGATGTAACACACACCATGAGCGGTGAAAAGGGCCATGACCATATGCCCCAGCCAAATATGGTATTTGATGCTTGACTCTGAGGTCAGTCCCACCGCCGGTAGCAACGACGAGCCACGTGCCACCGGTAAGAACAAAAACGCTAAACATATGTTTCCGATCAGCCCTATCCTTAGCGCCGCTGAATCCAGCTTGGCTTGCCACCTTATAAATTCATCAAAATTTTAACAAAATTACTGAGACATATACTAAACTATCTATATAGTTTCTTATAAGATTTGGTATTGCGAATTATCATGTGATAAACGATGATTTACTATGATATAAGTATTTTAGTAATCAATCTACTAAGTTTGTATGGTTGATAGCCAAAGAAGAGAAAGAAATGCTTACAAATATTCGCCATCTGCGGCGGCTGATTGAGGTGTGATAGTGGCAAATTTATACCGCAAGTAAGTGATAAAGCTCCAAAGAAGAAGAGCCACAAACATTGCCAAGAACATGATCTCAGTAACTGAGACTATCCCCAATGGTCCGTTCACTAACATTGGCTTTCTCAGTGCACTCCACACTCCTCCTTTCGTCTCCCTGTATTAGTATAGAGAAACAAATTGTAAAAAAAAAAAAAAAATGATAAAATTGAAATTATACAATTAGTCTGTAGACATAATTCTCCCCGGCCGGTTGACTAGATGAATTTCGTACCTATTGATACGTTGTTGACTCTTTCGTTTCTTGAAGTGAAGATACACACATCCCAAACAAGCTACGAGGATCATTGGGAACATATACATGAAGAGTGTCGTCCCTATATATCGTGCCAACAAAGTAGACGATCTTAAGAAATTAGTTTTAATCAAGTATTTTCTTAGCGTTTGCGTTTTGCGATTTGTATATGTTGTTGTTCCATAAACAAAATATCTTTTTGACAATTTAACAGAAAAGAACCGTAAACACAAACATATGTTTATAACAATCGGAGGTTCCTAGAAAAGTGTGAGTTAATGACAGGAAAATCTAGATGATTAATGGTTGTTCTACTGTATTTATACAAACCTGAGGAACCAAAATAAGTTGATGCTCCAAACTTAATACGCATGTAAGGCATCCACTTGTTTCGATAGGTTAGTGTTGGCATCATGATCCAAAGCATGATAGTTCCAAGGAAAACCACCATCATGAAGAACTTAGTCACTCCCATAATAATATCCTTAAACTCTTCTGCCGCAGATGGGCTCAAACCTCCCTCTGTCTTATGACTTTTATAAGATATGATCGCTTTATTGCGAAGTATCAGCTAGCTTGTTCTGAGGGAAGGAGAGATAGAGAAAGTGTATATATACAGAGAAAATATTGAGTGGGAATTTGATGAAGTAAGCTAGAATTTGCATGCTCCATGCATTTGACTCTCCACATGGATCTTGTTTTTTGTTTTCTTTCATTATTTTACATCCAGTTTTTTTGGTGTGTGTGTGTGGGGGGGGGGGGGGGGGGGGGGNGGGGGGGAGGGGGCGAGACAGTAAAAAAGGTATGAAGGAATAATATAATATATGTTCAACAACAGAAAAAACGATTATGCGATTTGTACAACGTATTATGACACTTTAATTAATATGGTAACAGAGTTTTGGAAACCAAACATTTTGTTTACTTGGATCGTTCTACTTTCAGATTTGTATTGAACCAACGGGGGCTATAACCGCAAAAAAAAAAAAGTTTTATCAACTAAATTAGTTTTTTGCATTTAAAAAAAGACACCCGGAAGATATCAACTAGTTATGCTATATATTGTTTAATACTTTTCAAAATTTCATGTGGTACAGAGTATTATATACGCATGATCAATGTAGATCTCCCTGTGTACATACTTCGTTGTCAAAAAATTTAGTATTCAGCTACGGGAATATATTTACGATTTCTGTTGTTTCTATGGAAAAGTAGGGATTCGAAGAATATAGCCTACAGGGACTATAAAATTATACTAGAAGAATTTGACTTGAGGAAGAAGCCAAGGACCATGCTACCTTTGATTGCTCATAGCCTATCTGATCATCCGTGCTGATAATTAACTACTCTAATTAAGGTATTGATCCGTTAAAACCTGTCCAAATACATTTTAAGTATGACATTAGATGTTCATTTTAAGTAAGATATTTCGAGTAAAATAATACCAAGCTATATGGGTCTTATAAAGTCAATGTAGTGCCAAAAACTCTACACAAAATTATATCCGTTGACGCATGTAATAATATTAAAATAATACTAAGCTACATTAGTAGGTTTTATTAGAGAATAATATCCCACACTTCAAGTTAGTTAGAAGGAATCACAAGCAATATATAAGTTTATGTTGTCTGCAATTCAAGCAAATTTAGTTCTTGTCAATTAATTTTAATTTAAAATCCCATATACTATAATATAGTATCAGGTCTATTTCATGATCTTTCCATAACTGATCTAATCTAAAATTAATATGATTTTTGTCAGAATATATCAAAATAAATGGCCAAAATTCATTATCTCGAAAAAATATATTAAAGAAAAATATTTAAAAATTAAATTAAATAATATAGACAAATTCACTCTTTATAAACCAATTTTAAATTATATACTTTAATATAGTATAAGTCAAGCCCAACTGCAGGCAGCAATGACCAGCCACGAGCTACCGGATGGATAGTTGTGCTTGTCCCGATTAGACTCAAACGCACTGCTATTGAATCCAGTCTTGCTTTCCATCTTTTCAGTTTTTGCCATAAACAAATATATTGTGAAAAAAAAGTTTTTTTTGTTAGCAATGTCGATTTTTTAAAAAAAAAAAAAAAAAAAAAAAAAAAATTAAGGCGAAATTGTTGAAGATATCATATGAGTGATTCAGAGAATTACGGGTCAGTCAATTTATTATATATTTATTTGAGTTTCCTCTTGACTAAAGTTACACTTATTTTAAGACCGACTAATACCAAACTTAATTTACAGAAAATAAAGAATAGATAATATCGATTTAATTGAAAAGCTATTAGTTAGAGAATACTCAGTTGGTCGTTTTAAGTGTTTAATTACCTGTGAAATTGGCCACCAGGTCCACTAGTTTGTTTCTTCAAGTGAAGGTAGATAGAATCATTGGGAACATGTAAACCAAAATGTCTGTATCACGGCCCAAATTGATTTTATTACATTTCAGCATTTACAATTTACAAAAGCTCCATGCATTCGTGACCTCAAATTTGTTACGTAAGGAATGTAAGGGTTACAAACAAAAGGATTGTGAAACTAGGGGGGTTTCATACTAAATATTCCTAGATGAGAAAACAAAAACAAGCACACAAAGATAGGTCAAAAAGGCTCAAAGCACAGGCCCACCTTATTAATTTACAACCCAAGCGATTTCGACAACACATGAAAAACAGAGTTCTATAAGCAATCACCAGCTGAAACTGATAGATTCAAAATGAAGATTCTCAGCCAAACCAGAGGAACATATCTTCGCAACCTCTTGTCTCATCTTCTTTGGACCACAGACAAGAACTCCCACACTCGAACCTTCCACATCAAATAGCATTTCTGCAAATGTAAACCAACAAGAACCGAATTAGAATAACAGCACATATATTTTCATGTAGAGAAAGTAAAGAAGGATATATATATATTACTTTTGAGATTAGGTCTTTGTCCGAAATGTAGGTTGGTGGATTGCACGAGCGATTCTTGTGGCGAGCTTTCAATCTCTCTCAATGAATTACAGCTCCATGAGGTTGGTGAAGATGTTGAAGACGGAACGTCGACGTTTTGGACCTGTTTGTTTTCGACGTTACCATACTTCTTCTTGTTCCACAACATAGCTGCACTAGATGTCGCCATGATGCTCACCGATATGACTAAGATATATATGATGGTTTTTGAAGTCAATGAGTAGATCTTGTTGGTGTTGTGGTCGATCGGGTAAATGTAATACCTAGTGATGATTCCCATAATTATCATGAAGATCAAGAACGAAGATGAGAGAACTGCGCCAAGCCAGAGCCACGAGTTTGGTCCGAGGACTGATGAGATGGACTGGTCTGAAAGACTTGATTTGAACCACAGAGTTTTGATTTTCTCCGTTGTTGCTTCGCTTCTCGCTTCTTTCTCTCGGGTTATGAAGGCTTCAATTTTAATGTTTATGTTGGAGGATAGTTCAGTCTGGAGGCCGGATAAAGGCAAGACAAGATCGAGCATGGAGATTTCTGAAGAGTTCCTAAATGCGCAAATCAGAGTGATTTTGGGGATTTTGCATTTTTGGTTTTGGCTTGTTGCGATCAAATCACGGATGACCGAGATAAATGGGGTTATCCCGCTTCCTCCGCTCACCATAACCAAAGCTTCATGCCTAGAACACCATAAAAAGAAACCATACGACATCAATGTTTCTTCCATCTCAAGTAATCAGTTAATCAAGTTTCTTGTTATGTGACAACTCGAATATCAAGCGATGGATTGGACTTTGAGAAATTATATATTTAATTACCTTAAAAAATCTGTGGAAGCAGGGCCGTAGGGTCCCTCGACGGAAACAGCGAGGCGGTCGATGGGATCAGACGAAGAAAGCGCCTGGTAAAGCTTAGTTGACCATTTACCTTCGCTCTTGATCACGACACTTAGCATCTCCTGCTCGAGTTTGCTACTCGAAGTTATTGTGAACGGATGCCATTGTAGCTTCGAAATGCTCGGTATGTTCACAAACAATATGCTCGTTGGGCTATACGCCAACCCTGTTTAACATATATAACAGCTTAGAAACTGTTTCGAGACACAATAAGAAGTTATAGGTAAGATTAAAAAAAGATCGGAACTCACTAGGGTTTTTAGAGAAAGTGAGCTCGATGGTGTCGGAAGGAAGAATTCGAGCAGAGAGCAATCGAATATTTTCACGTGACTGAAGAAACCTTAGGAAACGATCGACCATGAAGATGTAGAAACCTGGGAAAGCGATGAAAGCGAAGGTTATGCCGACGTGGAGGACGAAGAAGACCATGAAGACGATGTAGAGGTAGTGAGTGTAGAAGAAGACTTCGAAGAATCTCCTTCTTATTGTCGGATATGTGGTGGCCCACATCGCAAGTCCGGCCACAAGAGCTATCTCTCCAGCTAAATTGGAGATATCTTCTGTGCCCCACGTGATCATCTGCAATTAGTTAATTCCACTAGTAAGTTAATTATCCATGCGAAATGAAATACTGCTTTATACCCAAGTAACTAGTTGACAAAAAAAAAAAAAGTTATTATGTACACATTCAGAAGACAATTTTGAACTGTATCCTTTTAGTTATTTGCAAAATTACTTTGAAATGAAATTGATTATCACATTGATGACTCCGGAGTAGAGTCGTAAATGGTTTTTTTTTTTTAAGTGAAGATTTTTCCAAAAGTTTTCTATTGAACAATTATCCGAAGAATTTCCACCTTAAAATGCGTGTTTTCAATTAATATTTCCTATTTGTGTCAACAATGGCTTTATCTTCACATCTATGCCATGTGAAAACCCAAAATATTAAAAATTTGATCGCAATTTATTTTATTAAAAAAGTACTACTGCGTATGGAAGCTGCTCCATTCAGAGTGACGTTGACTGGAATAATGGTGTATTAATTTGGATTCGTTGACATTACTCTCTTATCTAGAGGTGGGACCCAATTTATTGGACTATTAGGCCGAGCCAAAATCGAATCCAGGTACATAGTACAATTAACTTTGGTAATTTAATAAAACGAATACCTGCGAGAGTTCATGCATAGATGCCCAATATGTGATGTAACAAAGACCATGAACGGTGAAAATGGTCATGACCATATGACCGAGCCAAATATGGTATTTGATGCTTGACTCCGAAGTTAGTCCCACTGCCAGTAGCAATGACGACCCACGAGCCACCGGCAAAAACAAGAACGCTAAACATATGTTTCCGATAAGCCCTATCCTTAGCCCCGCTGAATGCAGCTTAGCTTGCCATCTGAATTGATCAAAATGAAAAAAAATAAAAATAAGTTAGACATATATACTGATTTAAGCTGTCCAAATTTATAAATCCAATCGGTACAATATATGTGAATATATGAATATTATCATGTGATAAACCATTAACCATGATAATTATTATAGTAATCAATCGGATTACAAAGACAAATCATACATATAAGTATTTTCGTAATAATTTTTTGTTCATGCGTGCAGATTAATAAAAAAATCACATGTTCTAGTACTGATAGACTAATTAATCTTCAAATCTTTGGTAGTAAGAAGAAACTGAACGAGCGATATCATTGAATTGGACTAACAGAACCATATAAATGAGCTTCTGTATGGTTGATAGAGAAAGAAGAGAAAGAGTGCTTACAAAGATTGGCCATGTGCGGCGGCTGATTGAGGAGTGATAGTGGCAAAGTTATTGCGCAAGTAAGTGATAAAGCTCCAAAGAAGAAGAGCCACAAACATCGCCAAGAACATGATCTCAGTCACTGAGACTATCCCCAATGGTCCCTTCACTAGGATTGGCTTTCTCAGCGCACTCCACACTCCTCCCTTCGTATCCCTATATTCAGTATATATATGATTAAGAGAAATAGATTCTTGAAAATTATACAATTGGTCTGTGGACATAATTCACCGTTCTATCGATGAATTTGTACCTATCAATATGGTGTAGAGACTTTCGATTCTTGAAGTGAAGATAGACACATCCCAAACAAGCTACAACCATCATTGGGAACATAAACATGAAAAGTGTCGTCCCTGTCGTGCAAACAAAGAAGAAAATGGTAAGAATTTTTACGTTTGCGTTTATACGTTAAATAGTAAATCCAAACGTGAAACGCAAATATAACAAAGTTCAATTTTGTGTGATAAATTAAAAGAATATATATTTTTCTATTAATAGAAATATAGTAAACAGAAACACAGAGATATGTGTTTTAAACAACCGGAGGATCTTGAAAATTTATGGGTTCGCGAGAGCAAAATCTAGATGATTAATGATCGTAGCAAAAAAAAAGATGATTAATGATTGGTCTAATTAGATCCATCTATTGATCGTACAAACCTGTGGCACCAAAATAAGTCGATGCTCCGAACTTGATACGCATTTGAGGCAACCACTTGTTCCGATAGGTTAGTGTTGGCATCATGATCCAAAGCATGATAGTTCCAATGAAAATCATAATCATTACGAACTTAGTCACTCCCTTGATAATGTCCTTGAACTCATCTCCTGCAGCTGGGTTCGAACCGCTATCATTGCTTTTGATGATCTCCATCCTCTCTCTCTCTCCCTATCTTCTTAAAATCTCTTTCTCTAAAGATCTCAAGAGATATGATAGCTTTAGTGAGAAGGATTAGTTAGCTTGTTTTGAGGGAAGGAGTGGAAGAGAAAGTATATATAAAGAGAAAAATTTGAGTGGGAATTAGATGAAGTAAGCTAGTTGCATGCTCCATGCATGTGACTCTCCCCATGGATCTTGTTTTTTGTTTTCTTTCATTATTTTACATCTATTTGGTTTTTTTTTTCCGAGATGACGTAAAAGGGTACGAAAGAATATACGATATGTTAAAAAACAAATAAATTACGTACGTACGTTTTCCGGTATTTGAATACGATATATTTACTACGTACGTTAAGCCCGAGATAAAGTTTTTGACTTGTAACAATGTTTTGGAAGCAGTACACAACATTTTTTTTCTAGTTGTAGTGGATATATTTTCAATTTTTACATTGAACAAATAACCTTACCAACCCCGAAGTATATATACCTCTGGCACCTAACTTCGTTTTTTTTTTTTTTTTTTGCGTCAAACGAATTATGCATAAAATATCACTAGTATTTTTTTTTCCCTGCTAAAAGGTTATCAAAAGATTGAAACATTAACTAATTTTGGCGTTATTAACTACTTACAAAGGTATATATCTGTTTAATCTAGATCTTCCTGTGTACCCTCCCAGTGTCAAACAATTTAGTATACAGCTATGGGAATATGTTTACGATTTTTTTTCCTTTCTTACTGTGAAAGAATGTAGGAATTTGAAGTTCATAGCCTACAGGACTAGAAAAAAAAAATATTAGAAGATTTTGACTTGAGGACGAAGCCAAGGACCATGCAACCTTTTATTGCTCATAGCCTATTTGATAGTTAACAATTCATTTAGGTATTAATCTTTTTGAAATCTGTCCAAATTCAATTTAAACATGACATAAAATGTTCATTTTAAGTAAGATATACCAAGTAAATTAAATACTAAGCTACATGTGGTCATAGTAGTGCCAAAAACTATATATAAAACTATATTCGTAATTATGACGCAATAATTATTAAAAGGTAATATAAAAGTTGCTCAAGAACTCAGGGAAGTGCGAGGGGTAAAGATATGATACCCCAAATTGGATGGTTGTAAAGAATCTGGTTCGTGTTCGGTTTTGGTAGGTTCGCCGAGCTCGTGCCCGTACGTACGTGCGGAATAGACACGAGTCATATGTCGACTTATGTGTGTCACTGTCTTCGCCGTCCACGAATCTCACGCGTGTCAACAAAGAATGTTCATTTTAAAGCCAACGAGGAAAAGATGAATCAGGCCCATTCCCATTCGTATTATTTCTTCCTCATCATCATTACATCACTTTACATCACACTAAGTTTTGACTTTGTGTATATACTTTTTTTTTCTTTTGTTTGATTCGTATTGTTAGTTATCTATTCCTACCAGCATCGAATATATTTACAAAAGATTTTTAATGAGCTTGGCTATAAACAATATTGGGTGAGAAGAAATCTCATTAGAAATTTTTTTATAAAAGTATTCCAACTAATTTCGATTAAAAAAAATAATATCTCAAAATTTTCTTTAAACTAATATTTTACTATTTTTTAACTTTTCAAATTTTAAATATAATTAATAAATTAAACTTATATCGATTTATTTTTAAATTTTTAATTTTAATTTTTTTTCGATTATTTTTTATTTATATTATCATACATAAAATCAAATCTTTTTTTTTATAATCAGAAATCAACTTAAATTTTTTTTTAAAGATATTAAATCATAAGATATTAAAAATAACTAAACAAATTAAATTTGAAAAATTAAAATTGACTAATCAAATAAAAACAATATTTATAAAAAAATAAAATATTAAAAAGTCTTAATATTTTTTAAAAAATTACTTTTTGGTTTATACGAAAATTATACTTTCACGCTAATAAAAGTTTTAAAAATATAAAAAATTATTTTGTTCATATTTTAATTCAGTTTTAATATTTAAGAGTTATGTTTGGTGGAATTTGAAAAAATAATGATTTCATCTAGAAACAAAACTCAAATGAAATATAAATATAATTTGCAGAAATAATGGTTTGATCAATTTTGGATTTTTAATTGATCGAAATAGAGAACATAAAAGATTTCAAAGAAGATTTGTAAATTTATAAAAATAACAAAAACTTTATCTCGGTAAATTAAGGATTAAAGTTAAAAAGATCGACAAAAAATTTTTTATTCCAAAATAATTTAAATAGAAATCTAAATTGGGGAGACGGTTAAATAGAAAAACGAAAATTTGTAGATTAAGCCGATTAAATAAAAAAATAAAGTTCAACTTCCGTTATGATGAAGTAGCCACAGTCGTAAACCAAAATACGAAGGAATAAACAAAATGTAAAAACTGGTTTTAGAAGAGGGAAGGAAGAGAAAAAACTATTAAATACTCTCTACTAAAAAAAAAGTAACTGTGAATAAAAAAATTCGGTCTTCTCTGTTTGATCGGGACTTGGGGAGGTTTCGGTCCAGTTACAATAACTTTATAAGAGATTCACTTTCAATTACTCGCACTCGGTACATGTTGCATTCAATATCCACCCATTATAGATACATGAAGATATCACCAATTTCTCATAGGACCATCAAACAAGAACAAAAGAGTAACACAAATTTAATGAACTAATATACATATCGATAATCTCCAAAGTATCAGCAAAGGTATACACTAGTCTATACACCATATATTTTAACGTATATATAGCATTAACACTCTTGTGAAATAGTTATAGAATCACAGAGAATATTTTTGATTGCACCCGAGACAGAAGACACTCAGAACAAGTTATCAGCTTCAAGCTCTGAAAGCTTCACGGCATTCCTGATCCAACTTGATTCGAGGTTTTCGGATTGTTATCTTCCGGTACAGTTTGCGACAGCCTTAACCAGCCGAATCCGTCCTTAGCTTTCCTTCTTTGAGTGACAATGTAAACACTCATCAAGATACACATGAAAGCCACCATTGACATAAACAAGCTAAGGTTTCTTCTGTAGGGACAAGGGCTGAGTATCATTTCAGTGGAAACAAACCCATCAAGGCTTCCCAAAGTGTTATTCATCTTCGTGATCTCAACTCCGTTCAAGATCGCATCAACCGCGTGTTCAACACTCTTGCTCGACGGTCCAACACTTAGGGTGATCAAACCCGAAGAAGAAGAGTTCTCATCACCCACCACAAAATCTATGTAATACGGGGAAGCCAAGACGTAATCTGTGGCTTCTGAGACATCGAGATCTTGATAGGCCTGAAAACCCTTGCCGTGCGGTAGATTTGAGCAAGGAGAGCGAAGAGACCGAACACAGTGCTCCTGGTAGTCATAACCGCATATGGATTGTTGAGCAGACGAATCTGACGCAATGATAAAAATGAATGTTGTGGTCTCCGAGTCAACGCGTCACCCCCATTTGTATTCCCCTCTGTCGCTCCTCTTTGTTTGTTTTGTCCTTTTTAAATCGTCAATATATATAATGGGGTGACATATTTTCAGTGAAATATCCCAATAGTTCTACCTCAAAATATGTTTTTTGTTTTTTGGGGTCAAAACTCAATATAACTTTTAGAGTAATAGAATACATACATCAGCTCGAAATTCCGGAAATATCGGTTCTCTAGTGAAAGTTAATGTTGAACTGAGGATAAAGGTAGTTAGACCAAAACAAAAGATAGAAAAATCCTACTATTTGACAGAGAATTCAACAATTTCATCATCTTTACAAACTCCAACGTCGATCACCATCGTCCCGTTTCTTTTCGTAGGCAGTACTCTACAACAATCTCTCCTCGGAGCCTAAGTTTGCACCCACAAAACAAAGTTCAGTAACATCATCATGTGACATGGCATGTAGCAGTAAAAGAAACTTTGAATTAATATAGTAACTAACCTTATCGTTGTTCCATCTATCCGGATCGGGTTTCTTATAAACTATGACCCGTTCGATTTCAGAAGGATCTGCCATATCCCATTCACATTCAGGATCCCACAAGTCATACCACCTCACGTACTCGCTTGCAGTTCTGTGTAACGTCGAATCAGGAAGCGCGTTGGAGAGGTAGTACATGCGCGGACGTTGACACGCGTTTTTGCTGATTGGGCGCGTGTTAAAAGCGTAGCTTTTGGCGTCCGCGTGTTTGTACCAGTCGATGAACGTGCGTGTGGGGATCTCCATCTCTCTAGCTGACAACACGCCACGTATTATCTGGACTGTGTATCCCCAGGAGACGGACACGGTCCAACGGTGCGCAGTGTCATAGCAGATTGATTGCTGCGCGAGGCTCGCTGAGTCGAGTTTGGCTGGCACCATGAGACGTTTCAAGGCGTTGACTCGGCCCATGTTTGGGAATACTGGATCCACTATGTCTAGATGATGGATCGAGACTATTGGAGCCAATGGATGGGCTGATAATAGACCCAAAATTTTCCCGTATAAATCAAACTGTGGAGTCATTAATTAACAACAAAAAAAATGTTAGTAAAATCATCAATCGCAATACATACGTTGCAGATCGAGAAATAGCAGGGGACAAAGATTCCAAATATCGATATATTTGATTGAGATCGAAGAGTTAAGATTTGGTTTAAGATGCTCCTAATAGATCTATCATAGGAATAACAAAAGAATAAATAAAACTATAGTTTAAATGAAATAATCGTAAATGTACGACGAAGGAATGTAAGGTTAACACGTAGCTAACAACTAACTAGATATTTGACTTTAGTGGTAGCACCTTTAGTGGTAGTAACAATGACTTTGATACTAGAACCTATGACCTATATCAGTGCCGAAATTATCGTCACAATATAATCAATATGGTAATGTGAACATTTTGAAAAAGATAGATCAGAATTAAATTATGTTGTTATTTAAAATTCTTGTATAGGTTGTTTAATTTTATTAATATAAGGCGTTACATAGAAAAAGATGGGAATAAAAGTCTCTTATAGAAAAACTAACCAATGTAACATAATAAATGACTACAAACCGTAACAGTTTTCATACTCGAAAACGTTAAAAATATTAAACGAACTTTAGGATCCTTCTGTTTACTAAGCAACAGAAATCACCAAAAAAAAATAAAAAAAAATATATATTTTAGGGTTTGGGATTAAAAATATAAAAAGAAACAGGGATGAAAGATCTTTCAAATGGAGAAGGTTATTTGAAATATCAAATAAAAGATACTATTAACCACTTTTCACAGTCTGGAATAATTAATTAGTTAAAAGGTAATAATAAATTGAATTTCTTTTACCAAAAAAAAGAAAAAAAGAAAAGAAAAAACAGAGGACTAACCTGATGAAAGCCAAGTTCTCGAGTCAAAGGAACACCGAGCTCTGCCATACAAGCATGTATCCGATCATCTGAGCCGTACAATTCCGGGTATCTCTGAATGCATCGATCTTGCATCTTCTCCAACGCCTTAGCCAACGGATAGCTGATCGCGAAGCCTCCTCCTCCGTAAGCCATCCCGTAAGAGAACTTGAGATTCTGAATGTGACTCTCCGAGGAGCTTCCGATGTAATAGAACTGCTTGTGGTCGTATTTCCTCAGAACACTGACGAGATTCTCCGGGAAAAACACAGTGTCGTCGTCTCCCATGACAATCCACCTCACGTTTTTCTCAGACTCTGTTCCGTTCAAGAGCCTCACTGTCTCGGAGACGATTCGTGTGAGTCTGATCGCCGAGGGGTTACCCTTTGGATACTGGTACTTGAACCTCGACGTGTCGGAGGAGATTTTGGTCGGAGGCAGACCGGTGTCGTTATGGTCAACGTGTCTGTCTAACCAAACGACGCCATTCATCTCGCCGTTTGGCCTCCACCAGAGCTTCACGTAGTCTCTTCGGTGTTTCCACAGCTTCGCAGACGCCGCGATTCCGAAGACGACGTGCTTCATGTCGGTTGTTTCTTCCGGTTTTTGCCTCGGTTCGGATGCGGATCCGGATCCGACTGGTGCAGCCGCGATCTTGATGAGAGATCGAGGAGGTGGAGTAGAGGAGATGAAATCGAAAGGGTAGAAAACGAACTGGATGGAGAAAATGACGGCGAATGTCAAAACTAGCTTCGACAAGAGCCGATAAAAAGAAGTATGTGAGTTACATGAATACGTTTTTGCTTTCTCGTAAGAATATGCCTTTTGATCTTTCTTATCGTCTCCCATGGCCCCGGAGAATGTGGAAGACGACGACGACGGCCAAGCTACTGAAGCTATGCCGTTTTATTTGGTTTTTGTTTTTGTTTTTTTTGTTGTTGTGTGTAACTGGCGATGTTTCATAGAGGAGCTCTTAAAAGGAGATGGAGAATATGAAACGATTCTCTAATTTTTTTTAAGTTTATATTCATTAAATTTTTGTCTTTATCCTCTGGAAAAAGGGATATTTTATCGGTTATGGGGTCCTCGTTCGTTCAACTGTGAATGAATAATATTTGACTATATATTTGGAAGTATATATTTTCTACTTCTAATGGTGTATAGATGTAATTTATAACCCAAGAAATGGTATGATATGAATATTTTTTTACTGTATCCTGTCAATATTGCTATATCAGAATGGTCAATCCCTATCTTTCGTGATTCCTTTCTTTTTATTATGTTTGATCATTTATAAGTTAGGTATGATCATAGATTCGATTGGGTAGATACTATACCAATTACATTCTGTTTCTGTTTTTGGTATCCAAAGTTAAATTGAGAAAAATATTATGATTACAAAGAAACCGTATAAATGTTTTTTCAATGTGTGTCAATTAACGCTGCTAACAAATATTAGAAATTTGGTAATGCTTATTTTTTGGTAATTGCTATTTGCTTAATTTTCTTACTATATATTTTTGATCGTATTGTATTTGCTTTTGTCTCTAAAGTTTAACCAGTATCGCTTTCATACTTGATGAATAAGTTAGGTAGGTATATTTCAACTATACATATATAGGTAGTACCATATATCGCCAAACTCTTATTTAGCCATACTATAACCTGCCTTCATATTAGTGATATGTTTTTATTTTCAAGTCTTGATGTTTCATACAATATGATTTAACAGTCTTTCAAAGCTAATGCATGTGACATTCTATTATACTGATAATTAATGTGCCATTATATCATAATGAAATAATATGAGTTAACAGACTCATAGTTCCAGTATCGAATTAAGAATATTACTTGTTTTTATTTCATATTACAGTCTTTACTTCATCAGAGATTTTGTAAGGCTCCAAGATTCTTTTCAAGTCTCAGTAGAATCTTGAGGGTTAAACTTGATTGATTCACGATATACAAGCTCCCTGATATTCCCTTCCGTCAATGAAGGTTGCTCGAAATCGAAACCAAACGGTCTCACACACACAGATTCCTCGTTTACGTCGTGTAACGGGGCTAAGTATGGGTGGCACAAAGCTTCATCGACTGCAACTCGGAAAAAGCTCAAACTATTATGAAAAAGAAAAAGTCAAAAGAGAACGTAACATATAAAGGCTTTCTTGTTCTTTCTTCTTAACCTGTTATGCGTCTGTTTGGGTCAAAGACGAGCATCTTCTGCAGCAAATCAACTGCCTCAATAGACATGTTTGGGAACCTAGCGGCAAAGTTTTGTCTTGGATACTGTGGAAGCTGTCTTACGTATCTTCTCGCGTTGTCGCTTCTTAAGAATCCGAGGCTTGAATCATCAGGTGAACCTATAAGCTGTGTATTGCAAAAACACACATGAGTTTGTTTATGGAAAACTGTAGGACTGACAAGAAAGCTTTGTGATAAAGTAAAAATGTACTTGAGTGATGAGTCTAAGCTGCTGAACATAATCTCTGCCCGGAAATAACGGCTTCCTTGTCATGGTTTCACCGAGAATGCAGCCAACAGACCAGATATCGATAGCTGCTGTGTACTCTGAGCAATTAAGTAGCAACTCCGGAGCTCTGTACCAACGTGTAACAACATATTCTGTCATGAAGTCCGTCTCTGATTTAGTCCTCGCAAGCCCAAAGTCTCCAATCTTGAGGTCACAATTTGCATTCAGGAGCAAATTACTCGGTTTCAAATCACGATGCAATACATTAGCTGAATGCACGTACTTGAGTCCTCGCAACAACTGATAAAGAAAGAACTGCACAAACATCAAAGATAAACTTCAGAGCCGTGGAACTAAAATAAAGATGGAAACTTTGAGCTGCCCTATAAGAAGCAGAGAGAGGCTTATGCGTACCCGAGAATGGTCATCGGTTAACGGTTGGTTTGAGCGTATAATTTCATGAAGATCAGTGTCCATTAACTCGTAAACAATGTAAACGTCATTGAAATTCTCTCGCTGCGGTGGTCTTATTATGTCCTTAATGGCAATGACCTACGAGATGAATTGGATTGTATACTCATAACTCCAAAAATTGGTTATCTACAAGAAAAAGGTATAAAAACATCCAGAGAATAAACATAAAGCTTACATTGTCATGATCCATATGCTTATGAAGCTTAATCTCTCTCAAAGTTCTCTTGGCAACAATAATGTTATCAAATGCTTTAACAATCTTCTTGATCGCTACTTCCTCCCCCGTTTCCAAATTCAAAGCAGCACTGAATCACGAATATACAGATCAAGAAATGTTCCCTTCAAAATCACTTTATGAACGATGAGCTAATACCAATGTTCCCTGGGATATTTGATACTAAGAACCAAAACCCCACCATATTATATTTCATAAGGAACCTAAAAAGGGTTACAAAAATTCGACAGGTAAAAGTTAAAACAATAAGCAGAGTGATTATTATAAGCTTTGAATGCAAACCGAGCTAACAAAATCTCAAACAGAAATCAGTTTTGTTTTGTTTTATAAACTCACCATACGATGCCAGAAGCGCCTCTACCGACAGGACGAAGAGGAACATACTTTCTAGAAACTTCGAAGAGATTGCCATAGACATTATACTGAACATAACGACCACCATTGATAGCAACTCCTTTGCTGCTATGATCACTGAAGCATGTTTCCATCGACATTTATTTCTCTCTCTCTCCTTCTCTCCCTCTCTTCTTACACAGTTCGAACTCAAAGATAAGACCCTGGTAGATACAGAGAGGTACGAGGTAAAAGAAGAGCGGAAAAATGGAGTTGGAGGAGATTTTCTTGTCTTGTAATTTCTTATGGTTGGTTTAAAAAGAGCGGAAACAAAAACGTGTGGTAAGTGTGAATATGAAGAAGGGTCTTCTCTGACGACCTGTGACAATTTCAACACACGACATGATGGCTTTTCTCCATAATCTTCTTCACCTTTTCTTTGAAGACGACTCTTGATAATGGGTCTCACTCAGTCAATGTGCCTTTTTATTGTAACCGGAGAAACTAAACAAAGTGAACCGAACCGGCGAGTTAAAAGCAAGCACATTGACTTGACTTGACCCTGGGTTATTAACCCGTAAAAATTGATACAAAAATCCGGTTTGGAGGACTCCCAAACTTGCAATTTCAATTTCGTTCTACAAAATGGAGGTTATGGGGTAACTTGTTGATTGTACGATCTAGTTGCAGTGACGATGATAATGGTCCGAGTGTCGAACAACTATTTAGTACAATATTATTAAGCTTTATAATAGATATGTTGATAAAACTTTTACTTATACAAATACTAGTTTGATTGCATCTCATATAAACGACCCCAATACCACAAGCACCTAATATTACATTCACGACCAAGATGGAACACTTATACCATCTATTCACATAATAATAGCAGTTTATCAGAATCCTCTGTACTTTTTTCCGACAGCCTTTTTTGGTGACGTTGCCAGAACCGTTGATGCGCCCATCGACCTGAGGTTCTCCAATAAAGTGTCCCGCCCCGACAACAGAATCTTGAAGAAGCAATCGACCTCCTTGGAAACAAGATCCAGCCCATTCGATAATTCCGTGACCGAGTCCTTCAATGGCTGCAGTGAAATGGGAGCTAATGACCCTTGTTGGATCGCAGGAACAAGTTTCTGAACACCTGAATCAACAGCCTCGAGCTCTTTCAGAACCGTTAACCCGTCTGATAAGAATGTGTTCTTGATTTCTGCGTTCATTGTGTTCTGCATTTCCATGAAGGACTGTGCCCACGGAAGCTCGTTTGAGACGGTAAGGTACAAGAGGTTTCGCGAGGAACCTGAGAACGCAGCAGCGAAAACACCGGAAATGTACAAAGTCTTGACCTTTACACCGTATAGAGCTCGCATCAGGACTTTTCCTTTGGGCGAGTTTTTGACCTTGGGGAGATTCAAGGTTTGTACAAGGCTACTCAAGATAGCATGACAACTCTCCAACCTCGGGTTCTTGGAACTAATGTGTTGCTTCCAGCTGTCGAGGGATGATTGTGCTTTGGGTAGATTCTGAGGAGAGTTAGAGTCCAAGTGATGCAAAGCAAACTGGAGCAAGAGATGGCCTTGGTTGAGACGGGTTAGCTCGGAGCTAAAGGCATTGCAGAGATCAAGGAGCTTGACGCTAATGTCGAGGTAAACATCGACCCATTTGTCCTCCCAATCTGAGACCGGAAGCTCGAGATCAGTAATAAGAGTCTTGATAGCATGGTGCGTCTGGCAAAGAGATTCCATGGCTTGCTTCATCCATGAAACAGTCAGGATTTGGCTCTTTTCCTTAGGGACAAGCTTCCCAATCGAAGTGGCCAAGTCGGCCTCGAAACTGTTCAGCAGCGAGAGAAGCTTTGGGGATAGTAGAGGGTTCTTCGAAGATAGATTCTTGAACGGGTTTCCAAATGGGAAGAAACCGCGTGGAGGGTCTTGTGGACGAGCCATTTTCTTAAGTTTCAACTGCCAAAAACAAAGAAAGAAGAGAACACATCAGTTGTCACATAACACAAAAGGGAAAAAAATTGCAGATTCTGAGGGAAATATTCATCTTTCGGATGTTTCAATCTCAAGCAACATCAAATCCGTTCTTAAATAAAAATTGGTCATACAAAGTCAACAACAGACTTTTTAAAAATATCTCCAGATCTAGTTTTCTGTCTAGGGAGAAAAACTCTCAAATCGATAGATCCACGACTCAACAACCCCTTAGACTTAGAGAGGGAAGAGACATCTCTAACTCACGAATACAAAATCCATCATTTCTGAATATAAGAGCAAAATCCAGATCTTATAACCTAAACTCCGAAGAACCATTTCGAATTCACACAGACACCAAATCTAACAAACGATTATCATCAACAAACACAACATGAAATAAACATGAATCGTATAAGCCGACAGACTAATCGAAACCTCACCTAAAAGTGATAGAGATCCTTCGAAGAAGTAGAAGAACAAAACTAGAGCTTACTCCAAAATATGAAACTTGGATTCGCCTGATACAAGACAGAGATAGAGAAATCGAAAATTAATTTAATCAGAAAGCCAGAATCGAGAGAAAGACGATAAGATCAAAGAAAGGGTCGGTGTTCTTACTGTAAAATCACAATCGCTAAAATTTGAAAGGTGAGAAATTTCCAGGAAAGATAAAGAGATTGAAACGCGTTGGTCTTATATGACTAAACACAGGTTTGCCGTATAACTACAGATATACAAACATGTAACGAAAAATATTATGTTTTTAGGTTTTTGACGTTGATTTGGTAGACGAAAGTGAGAGGATTGGGGATTATGTTTCGGTTACGCGGCTGTGACGGAACCTCTTTAAATGACAGACCAAAGCGTGTACGGTTACGATGTGTTGTTGTTAGGAAATAGGAACATACACATTTTCTTCTACTTGCCTACTTGTTGCGTTACTATCTACAAAGCAGGAAAAGTCAATTATAGCCAGCGGACGGATCTTCCTACCTCTAATCCAACGGCTATAAATTTCTGAATGATATCTTCCTACTTTTCTGATATTATTTTTCTTAGATTGACTTTTTTTACTAAAGGTTGATTAGTTTAACAGTGTTTGATTTAAGATTATCATCAAAACAAATCAAACGAAGATATTAGTTTGAAAGTGAAATCCTCGACGGCATGCTATCAAAATTTTGGTTTTATGATTACTACCAATATAATATTACGAATATTTAAGTTAGTGATAATATTTTTTTTTTTTTGGAAACAGTCAAAAGGTGCATGTATACATTTTGGTCTTTGACGTTTGTGTACGCAATACATACTCACATTTTACTCTTTTATCCTCATACAGAAGATACTTTGTTGGGATGGCTTAGTTTTCTTTAAGAAATGCATGTCTATTTTGGTCTTTGACGTTTGTGTACGCAATACGTACTCACATTTTACTCTTTTATCCTCATACTAAAACTTTGTTAAGATGGCTTACTTTTCTTTAAGAAATCTCAAAGTATCAGAAAGTGGAATGACTTTGGAGACTAATACAGATTCGTAATGACATTTTCTTCACTTATAAAAAATTATTTGTCTAACTCTTGAGTTTTTCTCCTACACGTGAAGGAACTCCAGTCGTCGGTCGGTGACGACTGACGAGTGTGCACTTATCTTGTGTTTACAAGTTAGTTATTCGACCCAATTTCATTATAAAATTTAATCAGTTTAAAATTTATGCAATTTGGAAATTTTCAAGATAATAATCAGCGCATATGTCCATAATCGAGATAATATTAGAGGTCATACACGACAATACTTGTTTGGAAACACAACCACGCTTGCTTAAAGAATCCTTGTGGGTCCATTTTGCCCCCATACCGGTTTTTAAAGCGATAAGTTTTGATCCATCCACCAATCGTTATACAACTGGCCGAACATAGCGTCGAGGTTGGTCCAAAACATTACATATTATATAGATTACAATGACATGTGATCGTTGACAAAAGATTACAAAGAGGAAAAAAAAGGTTAATTAGACGTAACTCAAGAGCCAAAGAATGAAAATATTCTGTATGTGAGACATAATAATAAGAATCAATTGAAATGAAATGGTCGTGTGAGAAGCAAAGTCACTTAAACCCAAGTGGTCCTTCCATCATCTTATCTTTTGCTGATGATGCCGTGAACCGCTCTCGCCGCTTTCACTAGCCGCCGCCGCTGTCTCTTGCTTATCGCGGCTTCCATGGTCCCTCGTTGTTCGGCGTTCCTGCAAAAATATCATCCCGCCATCAGACATTATTCGAACACGTAAAGAAATGTAAAGACAAAATGCTTTAGTTCTGTATACATCGCGATAGAGCAAGTCTTCAGCTTCAAGCATGTGTATGATATGTCCCATTTTAGGTCTCTTGTTTGCATCAGGATCCACACAACGCAAAGCAACGAGCAACACTCGTTTAAGAGCCTTTGAGGATGGTGGTTCGGGTATTTTCGGATCAACTACTTCTTCTGATCTTCGGTTTCCTACCATTGATTTCAGCCAATCCACTAGATTCGTCTAACACCACACAAAACAAACTCCATTTACAAAAACAGAAAGGTAATAAAAACAAGGCTATAGATCTAAGTCCACTAAATATACCTCTCCTTGAGGCCGACTATAATCAACCGGGTTTCTTCCTGTGATTATCTCCATGATTAATATTCCAAAGCTGTAGATATCACTCTTCTCGTTTAACATTCCAGTGCAAGCATATTCTGGTGCTACATAACTGAACAAGCAAAACTCGCAGAGTAAAAGATTTAGATTCCAAAAGATCGTCTAGCATGTATGATCACAGGAGAGAGTGAATAGGATTAAGACGTTACCCGAAGGTTCCCATCACACGGGTTGTCACATAACTGCTTTCGGAACCCAAGAGCTTAGCAAGTCCAAAATCCGAAACCTTAGCATTCCATTGGCGATCAAGCAAGATATTACTCGACTTTATATCCCGATGAACAACTTTTGGTTCAAGACCCTCGTGTAGATACGCCAATCTACATGTATAGATTTACACAATTCAAGAAATAGACTAAAAAACATATGGGATAGCATTTACTTAAATTATAAAAAGAATTACCCTTTTGCCATCCCGAGTATAATGTTCAGACGGATCTCCCAAGTTAGAGGGCTGACATCACCAACATCACCGTGAATCCATTGCTCCAAATTACCATTATCGACAAAGTCATACACGAGCATCCTGTAGTAGAGAACTCGACATTAGATCACAACATTGCTTTCTTTTGTTTCTACCAAAAAAAAAAAGAAGGAATGTATGAGCAGCATCATTTACCTGTATGCACCTTCAACACAATAACCTAAAAGCCTAACGAGATTCTTGTGTCGTACACGCCCAATCACTTCCACTTCTACTTTGAATTCCTTCTCTGCCTGACCCCTGTTAAATTAAAGACACACCAACTACAAATCTTACACTTCATGGAGATCAAAATCCAGAATCATAGTCGAGTATTACTTATTAGTAGTATAGACGTTACCCATTAAAACCACATGTGACCAATGACATAATCTATACAACATAGAATTCAATAACAAAAACTAACTTCCAGGACCACAATCATACTCATGACAGTTAAAATAAGAGAGAAATGACTCGGATCGCTATCACTCTTAAAACCCTCATCTTCCTCTGCCTATAAAACATAAAAACCCCTGAAACATCTACTTCAATGCATCTTAGCACATAACGGAAAGAAGTGCAGAATTAATAACAAGCTTTCAATACAAAGCAAAACTACAACTAAAACCCCCAAACTACGCAAAAATTGCAAAACATCCCCAATACGTAGAAACGAGTAAAGGATCAGCCTTTAGAGTGAAAACCAATAGAGAGCGAAACAACAAAGTCCAATCAAATCCAAACCCACCAATTGCGCAGAAACTAAAACCCTAGTCCAGAAACGAGCTAAAGTATCAATCTTTTTACATCGTAATTCGAAGTTTTCGAGTCACCTGTTATTGAGCAAGTTCTTGACGGCGACTTTAGTCCCGTCAGTTAAAACCCCACGGTACACAATCCCGTAACCACCTTCTCCGATAACATTCTCCTCACAAAGGCCATTCGTGGCGGCCTCAAGCTCTCTGAGAGTATACCAACGTCCCCAACCGAGATGCGAAACCTCCGGTCCAACATTCCCGCTGCCGGAAAAGGAAGCCGTCTCGCTAGCACTCGCTGTTCCTCTACTCTCCCCACTGGACACTCGATCTGAGAACACAACACGATGCTCGATCTTCCCTATATCGACCTGGATCTCCGCCGGAACAGGCTGCGTCGGATAGTGGTGGTCAGACGCCGGAACGATCTCCTTAATCTCCTTAGATATTGGCGGCGTGGCGACGGCGGCGGAAGCGAAATCTGCTCGCGGTTTGCGGTTTTTCCGGCGAGAGGTTAGACAGAGGGAGAGAAGGAAGAGAGCGATGACGATTAGAGATCCGAGTAAGATTCCGATTACGACCCATAGCCGGAGACCGAATATCGAAGTCGGTTTCGAAAGCTCTGTATTGAGGAAAGCTGCATCGTACATCGACATCTTACTTTTACTCCTCAGATAACTGCTTTCCGGTTTCTTCGCATTTCTTGCCGGAAAAACACAAACTTTCCGGGGGAGAATAATAATGTCCGAAGCTCCGGCCAAACTCTACGCTTTGTCACCGCATCGAGTGTTGAATCGAGAACAAGGAATCGAGGAAAGACCAAAGAAATAAATAAATAAAAAAGAAAGATAATATTTTAAAACGAAAGGGGAATTTAAAGAAGGCTTTGAGTGATCTGTGTGTCTGTGGATGTATTGAATGAGCTGTCTTTTGAGTTTCTGTCTCCGTGTAATTGCATGTGTGGTCTGACGGTGAGCGATGGTTCCCTGAAATGACTTGTTTACCCTCCCTCGAGTAAGTAGGAGAACGCTTTAGTTTCGAGGGGTTTTTGGGTAAGTTAACATCAATGACGACGTGACGGACGGAGAGATAGATAGCCGTTAGTGTTGTGTTATGGTAAGGTACGGTTCAGTGCAGTGTTACAATCTGTGGATTTACATATTATCAGAACTCTCTCTTGTTTTGACTAAATCTGGAACTCAACGTTTGATTATTTGTTTTCCGTTTTCACATAGTTTGATGTGTTTTGGATTTGGATATGCTTTTGCAAAACATATTAAGGGAATAAATACTTTTTGTATCAAAAGTTCGTTTTGCTCTTAGAATTTAGCAATTAATGAGAGAATAATAAATTGTTAGTGTGGCCTCGAATATTTTAGGTTTCCTCCTAAAAAGGGTTTTAGGTGGGGCTAAAAGAGAAAACCCATTATCGCTCTATCATATTCAATTATTCATACCCACCAAGTAATGTAAGAGATTACAATAAATTAATATTTCAACAAGTCAATGATCCCTTCCGTTAACTTTTTCTATACAACAAAATTATCATCTATCTTGACTAAAAATCATGATGTACTTTGGTAAGTAGGCAAAATCTATCATATAAGAGTGATTGAGGGTGATTTTCACCAACAGAACGAAATGTTAAGTGTGATAAGAAGAAGAAAACAATTAAGAAAAATATATTATAAATCGACTCCACTGAACTAATCTATGTGGATCAATGTGTTCGCTATGGCTCCTCCTCGTCTCACATCTCTCTCATTTCTACTGGGTTTGATTAACAAGAAGACAACGACTCGGCTCCTATCTCCCAAACAACTGATAAATCGTTGATCTCATGGCAAATTGGCTCGTATAAATTGGTTCAAATAGGATCCCCTTATGTGTTTCATTATTGGGCAACGAAGTGTGCATGCATTACTTAATGTATCACCAGCAAGCAAATGGAGTATGACAGTCATGGGCTGATCACAGGCGTGGTTAACCTTCTTCATCTTAGTGTGATGTACATTTATACGGTACGTACTTGTATATGCACATGTACATACAACTAACATGACTTACCTTCTCCCGCTACAGCTTCCGTAACTCTTTTAGCAAACAAAAAGTTACGCAATTCCTTTAGCAAAAGAAACTTGGTAACTCCATGCCACTTACCTCTGTATATAGTGCAATATTTTCTACAAGTTCTAGTATTTCAATGACGTTATTTCACAAATTTCAAATTAATTATCGACAAAATATCATAGTGGCACTGTCATCTAGGTACACTATTTGCTCCACACTGCTAGGATTATGACGATTATAACGATTATAATGGATGACCTCTTAACATATGCAAAATAGAGAACTATTATGCCATTATAATCCCGTGCACAGGGTGAATTGGTGAAAGACTATTTATTCTTTTCAATTTCTCATATTAGAATGGTAGAAATTTAAATTGATAGACGCATAAGAAATAATAAATTTTCTGTAACAATAACATAAAACATAAAAACACACGAAGTTGTCGCGTGTTCAGACTTTAAAGCCTTGCCAAACCTAAAAAAGTAGCGACTAAATATTACAAAATAAACGCTAATATCTTTCTTTCTACACAGGCTTTATCTATCTCCTAAGTTCAAAACATCCCAAACTCTTGTCTTGTATGTACAAGTACAGCCTCACTCATTTGGTCCAACCGCGGCCAATGAGACAGAGAAAGACAGTAGTTCCCTTCTCTTCTCATTGTACCTACTCTCTATTCACCATTGTATGATGATATTAACCTCCGCTATAAAACAGAGCAATCAGACCGTAAGCCCATCAAAAAAGTTTGTTACTTTCAGTAATCTCAAGACTTAAGACAAAATTAATGAAGCGATGAGCAACACTTACTTGTTCTTCAAACTCAGGGCTTGTCAGGTTGACAAACAAGTTTCTCATCAACAAGAGGACCTGATGAAGAAAAACATTATTAACGACATTTAAATAGATCCGAGATATGCTCTTAAGCAGTAGATAATAGTATGACATACCGTTTCTAGATTTATAGGATTCATTTGCTTCAATCTCTGGACATGACCTGTTGTTTTTGGATCAAATACACTTCCTATAAAGCTGTAAACTTCAGCGAAATTCGGCATCACTGTGTTGCAAAACAAACTCGTAATCAGTATATATTGCAAAGAAGGGATCTCGTGTTTGCTGCTCTGCACAAAGTACGAATCTTATACCTCTCTGTGTCTGTTCACAACTTCTTTGGTCATTTGTCCCTGTAACGGTTCTCGTCCTCTGCTTATCTCCAATACTACTAGTACTAGTGCTGCAACAGTTCTCTGGGACACCCAACTCCTCTACAATCACAAATTCCATAACCCTGAGATTATTAACAGCTCAAACAAAACAAAAAAAGTTAATTAAATCAATCCACAGCGAAAATATTACTTTTAATCACTGCATTTGGCGTAATAACATCGCGACGCATTAGTCCATGCTTAGGACTACTACTAATCACTGCTTGTGAATCAGGGGTGTACAAGTACTCATGTTCAAGCAACGCATTCGAAGATGTAAGAGCAACTGCAGCCAGAAAAAAAAAAGAACACAATTAAAAATATCAGATAGGATTTGAAGAGACAGAACATAACAAAAAGCTGCTGCGTAGGAAGACACAAAAAAAAAGGAAAAAAAAAACTATTACCACTTTTAGAAGCCTTTTGTGGATAAGGATGATTTGCTTTCCTCTTTGGTCGAGGAGGTGGAAGATGTTCGTTAGTCCCATTCTTCTGAACCTTGAGAAAGTATTTCTGCGCGTGGCTTCGTATCTACAAAAACCAGTATTCTATTCAAACATTCAACATGATGATATTCCAACGGAGAGAACAGAATACAATAGCTTTATATATGTTCAATTTCCAGAGGTATTCAAAATAAGAGTTCCGAAAATATGCTCTGCTCTGTCACAATCTTATTAAAAAAAAAAAAAACAGCAACGACTTCAACATAAATTTCAGAAATCTAAAACACTGATATGTAGTTTCCAGAAAATTTTGATGATAAAATGGAATGTAACATGTTGAAGACAGGTTCTTTATAATTACCTGGATAACTGTTTTTGATCCAACAAAGGCCTCGATTTTCTTCCAATCCCGGTCAAACCTGTAATCAGTAGAGACACTTGATTTTACGACAAGAAGAACAAATCTCTAACCAGAGATAAAGAGAAGTCGAATCCGTTTGCATACAAATGGAGGGCTTCAAGAAACTTGTCGTGTTCCTGCTCCGTCCAGTTCTCTCTAGACTTGGTGATTGTGTAAGGCTTTCTAATCTTCTTTGCTGGATCCTCGTAGAACGAAATCGTTTGGCTCCGTGCGGGAACCGGCATCGTTGTCGCCGGCGCCGTCGTGTGGGGAAGAGTAGTATTGAAACCCGGTATATTCATATTGAAGGGTGGAAACAGCGAGAATGTTTAAGGGTTTATTGACACCATAAAACTCGAAAAACCCCCCGAAGTTCACTTTTAAGTCTGTAACTTGTTGCGAGTGGTCTGCTGCCTTACTATACATATGCGGGAGAAGAAGGAAAGGGTAGAAGCGTAAATGTAAATGGAATGTATTTTATTTTAGCCGAACACGTGTAAGGAGCCGGTTGCTCTGGTCAGAGCGTGGGACTATAAACTACAAGACATGTGGACGATCTGCTTACACTGACGTCATCATATAAAAAGAAGCAAAGCCTAACGTCACGTATCGACGACCCAGAGAGTGCCACGAGGACGACGAAGGTAATCAGTTAAATCGTGTTGCAGATTCGGCGTGGAACAGATTGCTGTGGGTCGAATAAAAAAAATGTAGAGTTCTTCTTTTGTCGCTTTAATTCGAACTTTTACCTCAGTAAGATGGTTTTCATCCTGGAACGAACACACACGCACCATATACAATAAATACCACACGTCTATTTGAAATACTAACACCAATCAAACAACACGCATTACTTTTTAAGTTCAAATACAAACAACAAACATCTATCTAAGAAAAGCTTATCGGATACTTCCGCAAACCGAATATAAAAACAAGAGGAGGTTAGAAACAAATACACACATTACAGACTAAACAAAACAAAACAAGGTTGGTTGATACGAATTAGACAACACGACTTCGATCGGAAACAACAAAAATGGGTGCTTGTTTTTCGGTCTGTGAATCCTAAGAATGTAAAAAAAAAAACCAAAAGAGAGAAACTCACAAATGGAGAAACTATGTTTTCTTCCTCTTCTTTTTTTTTAATCGATCCAACGTGTGATGCCATCGTCTCCTACCATCGCCAAAATCTCCACGCGCACCTCCAAAACCGCCTGCAACATTGTTTTAACATTTACACAATCAAACACCAATTGAAGAATTGTCCAAGAACTAGGCTTTTTGATTATGTATTGTAAGGTGTGACAGAGAGACTTACAGAGGAATTCCTGCAGTTAACAAGCCGGCATTCGTCCAAAGAACCTTCTAGACTCCAACTCTCCCAGACGTCAAAACTATGGCTAGCGAACACAAACTCCATTCTTCTATTGATCTGCATAAAAATCGCACACATAACCAGTTTTAGTTTTCCTCAAGAGCATGAAACCCTCGGGTTATCAATTCACCTAACTGTGTGATGTAAGAGGTACCTGCAATAACTTCCCACCGGCAGCAAATGATCTCAGGCCAACAGTGTCCTGGAGAACAAGTTCATACACAGTACCAATTAGCCATTTATCAGAATATAAATCACTTTTCTAATAAATGGGATATCGCTCAATCCTACTACAAGGGCCATTTTCTGTTCATCCAGGTTCTCCACTGATAGTATTAGTACCCAACTACTTTAAACCTTACTCAGGCATTGCAAGCATGATAAATGACAAGAGGTAAAAAAAAAAAAAAAAAAGTTTACCTTGTTTCTGTATGCGATAATGAATTGTGCAGCCGGATCCCGTTTGGATACATTTGACATAGTATCTAGGAACCAACCACCGTTTTTCGTTCTTTGCCTTGAAACATGGAGACCCGAGAGGTCTTTTGCATACAAGGCTATTACATATCCATCTTTCAGCAGTTCACTTGCCTTTCCGATGAACTTCTTGTTTGACATTACAAGCTGATTTTGGGAAGACTGTTGCATTACTTCAAGTGGTGTTTTCCTGCTTCTTAAATCCTCAGGGGAAGCACATCTAGAACTGGAACTTAAAGCTTCTTCCGTGTCACTCATAGCAGTATCATCTCTTCGTGAAGTACTTTCTTCATGTAATCCTGAGGAACCTTCTGCTTTTTGCATGTACTTTTGCTGTGAATGCCTCTTTTTGGCTTTCTTACCGGATCTGCTGCGTCTTACCTCAGGTTTTATGGCAGTATTTTGAGAAAGAACAGAAACGTTTTGCTGACCGGGGCTCAGAGATTCCTTAAAGTCACTAGCCTCTCTACGAACAATTTCGGTGGTGATGAGAGTACTTTCTCCGTGTTGCCTACTGGTGGATTCCACTAGTGCTAGTTTATCATGTCTGATGGGTGATTCTTCTTCTTCTTCACTTGCTTCACTTTCCTCAACTTCCTCATCATCAGAAACAGTGTTGTTTGGTATTACACCATCTAAGAAAAATGATTGCAAGATAGAGATGGCCTTCTCTCTTATCTCCATCCATACTTCCTCACTGTAATCAGCACTACGAGGTAGGATCAAAACATTCGGCATTTCCTTCACCTGCAATTCCGAAACAAGATACAATGAAGAATACCGGATAAACAACAGAGAGGATATAATGAAACAACTAACAAGAGAAAAGAGGCAGACACAAATGGGGAAAGAAAAACATACCCATGCTTCCATCCATTGAGGACCTTCAGCACCGTCGAGGGCGCATCCAGCTATGGTGCCATCAATTAGAAGTTGTTTCACAGCACAATCATCCAGCAGCTGGCAGCTTCCAGTATTTACAAGAAAGGCCCCTAACGTATAAAGAAAATATCAACTTAATCATCTTCAAACTACATTCATATCTTCAGTTGAGTGACTAGACAAGAAGAATCATACCAGGCTTTATATGCTGCAAACACTCGGCATTGAGTATCTGAACCGTGTCGTTAGTTAACGCACAGTGAAGCGAAATGACATCACTGGCTGCAAGTAGATCATTCAACGTATCCATTCTTCGGGCAGCACGTGGGAATCTCGAGGGCCTGATTCGTTCTTCATCACCCTGGACAGACACAAACGACACTATTAACATAAAAAGACAAAACATACAAACGAGGGTAATAACAACATGTGAGTATGCGAAACATACCTCAGGGACATCAAAGTAGAGCACACTCATCTTAAAAGCCAAGCTCCGGCTAGCCAAATACCTAGCGGATACAGATCTGCCGACGATACCCAAAACCATACCACGGCACCGTCTCATTCCCCGACAAAGCGGCTGAAGCGATCCGAGCCACCCCGAAGCCGATAGCGCGTGGCGGGAGAGCAAGTGCGTCCGCCTGAGGAGTCCAAGGATGAGCGCCATGACAGTGTCCGCGATTTCCTCGGCTCGGGAAGTATCGACATGGACAAGACGGAGACCTAGGTCGGCGGCGAGAGTCGAATCCACGGCGCGATCGGCAGAACCGAGGCATAGAATGAGCTGGTGAGGGCGGAGTCTTCGCTGAGCTGCACGTGGAAGGTAAGCGAGGGAATGGAGGAGAACGGCGGTGGCGGACTCGATCTTACCGTCGGCGATGCGACTGAGCGGGACGTATTCCACACCAGCAACGCCGGCAAGTGAGTCCTGCTCTAGCGCACAATCCTCTACACAGTTGAGTGTCACCACCAGAGGTGACGCCGGTGACGGCTGCTCACGATGGGACATTGTCGCAGACGAACGGATCTTGCTCATTTGCTTCTTCTTCTTCTTCTTCTCTCTACTCTCGACGAGTACAAGACATCTTGCATTTTTGGAAACATAATGATTTAGGGTTCAATGTTGTAAATTCGTAATAATTCAGGGGTTAAATTTGCATTTATACATTGTTTAAGGGTCTACAATACATTTTTCCTTTATCAGTTCAAGGAAGAGCATATATACTATTTGGTCCGAATCCGATGCTGATGCTCGCCGATAGATACGGCACCGTTTCGAAGTTAACATAAACGACGTCGCATGTATAGATCAGTTTACGACGGTTCGATGCCAAAACGAATTATACAAGTCACAAGTGAAACATGTACGCTTCCCTATGCCACATTATTTCCTGACCAGGAACCAAAACACAAACTCCAGAGTTTGGCAGCGAAAACAAACACGCAATTTCTTTTTCTACACAAAAGCAACAAACATAAACAAAGACTTGAGAAAAACAAAAGCGCTTGACTCAAGACAAGATGGGAACTCTCTCTTGTGCAACTAAAGGCTATATGAACAAAGCCGACTATATATATACTCAGAACAAGGACACAAGTGATGAAAACGAAAAGAACTCTATACATCTATCTACCAAAATTCTATCTCCTTTTTTCTTTATATAACCCACTGCGGATTTCATAGTTACCATCATTCACAGATCTTGACATGTCTCTGCGTGGGTTTTTAGTTGATGGTAGGTGATGATCAGAGAAACCTCCTACGAAGGTTACTGGTAGTTGCTTGATATGAACGCATGAGCAATCCAACTCCAATGCCTACACCAAGGCACATCCCAAGGCCTATCCCAACTCCAACTCTGACACCTGCATTGAACCACGAGAGCTGACCATCCTCATCCACGTACATCTCTCCAGGGTAGTACATCTGTCCCATTTTCATTTCAGACTCATCGTAGTCATCGACTTCTGATTCAATCATCTGCATAGACCAAAACGATAAACAAGATAAGAACCAAAACCTCGCTTTTTCTATGCACAAAAAAAAAGGATGACACGTAAACATTCTTCGAGCTTTCAACAAAGTCTCTTGGTCTACTAGACCAGTTAACATGAACACTCATGACGAAGCTAAATCTAACTTTCTACCATGAATGTCTCTGTAGATTCACAGAAAACACTCAGGAAAGCTAAACACAGCCGACACTTTTGAATGCTTAATCACTGAGTGAACATCATTCATAACTATCGAAACTCGTCCAACAAAACCAATCAAACACTATATAATCCTAAGTTAAAGAATCGTCACCAAGGCTTGGACAAGCATATCAATCTAAAGAACAGAGAAGCATCAATCAATCAGTAAAAAGTAAAAACCGAAGCATACCTGTAGTTTCCGCTGCCGGGCGAATCCATCGCCAGTGTTAACAACGTCTTGCTCCTTGTCGACTTCCTCGTCCTCAGGGATAGCGTCGAGTGTGACGTGCCTGGCCACCTTCCTCCTAGGACTCGCCTGAACGGTCTTAGTCAAGATAACCGGAACACCGCCGCAGCAACCAGCAATATAAACCTCGACGGAGGGAGAGGAGACGCCGAGCTTAGGCTGGAAAAACGCAGAGGAGCCCGAGGCGAGAGCAGAGGCAGAGCCGTTACCCATAGCCAAGTAACAATCCATGCCCCAACCAGTCTTGGGATCGCTGACAGTTCCGTTGCTCCAAGCACCTTCGATCCTATCTAGATTCCCGCACAAGACCATATCTTCGTTATCGTAAACCTCGAAATCGACGCATCCGGTGACACGCACGGCCTCGGTGCTAACGTAAGTCGCCTCCGACGATTCCCGGTCGACTCGGTCGCGGCGGAGTTTAAGAGAAGCCGTCTGGGAGGGAGGAACGCGAACGCCGTTAACCTCAAGGGAAGCGCCGGTTTCGCGGCGAGGGTGACGAAGGGTGAGAAAGTCAGGGACGTTCTCAACGACGCACGGAGCGATGCGGACGTAGAACAAACGAACCTCCAGCCACGCCGATTGCGACAACGGGATTGATGCCGAGGACGGCGCAACGCCGGAGGCTTTCATGTGGTATGATTGGGTTGTTGGACCCAAAGGATCCTGATGATGATGAAGAAGGTGATCTCTAGAAATCATCCAGAACAAACGAAATTCACAATCTGGATTCTCGAACCAAATTTGATTCAGGAATTGAAGGCTTTGATGAACAGAGAGAATGAGGGGAATGGAACAGAGACAAGGAAGGAATGAGTTTGTCGCTTTCGATTAGGTTAGGTTTTTGGGTTTGAGATATTTTGAAAGGTAAATAGTCAAATTTTATTTTGTTTGAAGACGAGGTAAATACGGAGGGGTCAAAGGAGAGAAACCGACACACTTAAATACTCTCCCACACTCGCACGTGTGACAGTTTTTTTTTTGTTTTATCTGATAATAACTGGCCCACAATTTCCGCAGACTCCTACAGTTGGGCCTATATAAGTTTAACATGGGCCTCGACGAATGGTAACAGTTGTTACGATCCATGCAGCAGCTTTAACGTGAGCTGGAAGTTCAAATTATAATACAAAAACCTACGCAAAAAAAACCTAGTGGCTAGTGTGGAGTGTAGTAGTTAGTGTTTTCGTACGATTAGATTTTTAAATTCTATAACAAAGTACGTTTCTTTAATTTTAACCGATTTATTTTTGAAATCATATATAATGTAATAAAGTCATATGGTGCAATTCATGTAATTAGCATATCTTTTGGTAATATGTGTATTATGTGGTCTTTTTTTGAACTACTAATGAAATTACAAACGGATGGCAAAACCAACCAATCGTCAGGAAATACAAAAACAGGGAGAGACAAAAGAAATGAAAAACAGATACATTAGACAGAAGAGTGAGAAGGAAGACAATCAGAATTTAAAATAGAAAGTAACCAAGAGGGAGGACCCCGAGCTACATAAGATTGAAACCTGCCTTCCTTGATCACACTAGTAGCAATAAGAGAAGCACCTTGATTGGAAAAAGATGATTCAAAAACCAGCTTCCAACTTCCAAAAGAAGAGAAAACATCGAGAATTCTGGAACTGAGATGATGAAAACGAGGCCAAGCATCCGGCCGGGACACAAAATCAACAACCGTTTTAGCATGAAAGGAAAAAATTACATGGTTGCAACGATGATGCTTCAGACAATCAATGGCCCATAAAAGGCAAAGCACTTGAACGTCCAGCAGAGAACTTAGATTACTAAATGACCTTCTGCTATGTAAAAGTACCTGACCTTCTGAATTCCGAAGTAGCCAAGAAGCACCACAGAGACGAGAATGACGAGACCAAGCAAAACCGATATTACATTTTAACCAAGGGTCAGGTGGTCTTATCCAATGAAAAGAACGATGAGGATGATTAGTCTGAACTGTGGCATGAGACGTCGATGAGCTTCCATTAATCTTTAAGTCAAAGGAATGATTAATTTCTTGCGCTAAATACCATTGAGCAGCATCTCCGAAAATCTTTTTAATAGTCAACATTGGCTCGAAATTTTGACCTTCAAAGACCAGCTTGTTACGATTTTTCCAAAGGATCCAAAGAATCCATGGAAAAACTCGACGAATATGATGAGGAACTGATCTGGAAGCTTGGACTTTAAAAAGATAGCTGATATTAACGAATAACGAGGACAGATGAAAGCCATGCTCTGGAGAAGGAAAATTACTCAAAGCCCAGATTTGACGAGCTAAAGTGCAGGTGAAGAGGACGTGATTGACTGATTCGCCTTCAGAACTACAAATTTGACATCTAGAATCACAAGAGAGTCCTCTAGCCAGCAAGTTATCAACAACTGGTAAAGCGTTACTAAGAGCCCGCCAAATAAAGGATTTTATTTTGGGAGGACAAGCAAGATTCCAAGTTGAAGACTTAAGGGGATTAATGGAAGGTAATTGAGAAGCTTCCTGAAGAGTGGAAGCTAGAAAGCCTTGAAGAGCCAAAGAATATGCAGATTTGACCGTGAACAAACCCGAAAGAGATGGCTGCCAGATCCAGAAATCATTTCGATTAATAACAGGTTTACTTGAGCAAATTCGATTGACGTCATCTGGATAGAAAAGGTCCTGAAGTAAATCTCTATTTCAGTCTCGACGATTGACATCAATAAGAGAAGAGACTGTAAGATTAAAATCAACAAGACAATTCTTCATTAATGGGGGACGCCAACGATCACCATCCCATATCCAAGGATCAATCCACACAAACTTAGAAGCTCCATTACCAATGCAAGGTGCTAGACCTTTAATAAAAAGATCACGACTAAAAAAGATACTGCGCTAAGCATAAGATGGACGGATGCCCAATGGAGCATTAAGAAAACCTGTTTGAGGGTAATATTTACTTTTGAAAACTTGACCAAAAAAACAAGAAGGATCTTGAAGTAATCTCCAGGGTTGTTTAGCAAACTTATTTTCTCAAAGAAAACATTATACAAATTTCGGTACTTTTCGACTGGGAAAAACAATAATAAAACTTATATGAATGATGATAGTGTCACGTTTACCAAACTTACTAATAGTGCTTAAAATAATTTATATGTTTCATTTGCCAAAAGTTAAGGAATCTAGTTTTTGTGTATATTTCAAATATAATCACGTTTTATATTTGCAAACCTAATTTATAATAATGATTCATAAAGCAATATCATTTTACTCATTTGCGTCATTGACCGTACCCCCAATTATTTTCAATCATAGCCATTATATTCTTCCCTAGACGTACTTTTTCTATAATTTTAGAAAGAAATATTATGAGCCGTTGGAGCTCTACCATTGGAAGATTTCAAACCGTTCGATCTCAGATCTTGTCGGATAAATCGGACCAACTTTGGATATATATTTATAGGCCGGCTATAATGTTTTCTTCTTCCTCCTCTTTTTGTTAACACCGAAAAGATTGGGGCTTGGTGTCACTTCACCATCCAATTTAGTAGGCGAATTATATCAGAAAGTAAATTAAACGAGATTTATATGACATCAGGGAATTAATTACATTTTAATTTAGTGTAGATTTGCAGTTCATGTGTATGTCCGTAACTCAAGATCCGTGTCGGAGGTTTTACTTAGTTGATATTACTTCACTTGATTGCATCATGCAGTATGATTTTGACTGTATATTTAGATTCTCCTTTGTTAGTTTCGGCTGAATTAAACTAATGCATTTCGTAATTTTTAATCAAACATTTAATACGTAATCATGATTTACGCTGACACTGAATTATAATAATGCTTAAAAGTTAATTAGCTTACATTATACTTAGGTTTGCCTTGATTTCTATAGTCTGCAGTTATGTTAAATGAATTAAGATCGTTGTTTTTATAGCTAAGGAATCTATACTTCCCCTATGTTTAATTTTTATCTAATGGCTTTTTACGTATTTCCATATATATATTTGAAAAAGGTCCAATCATATCACTAAGTAGCACAACGTCATTTCTGAGATAAGTAAAGGGAGTAAACTAAAATTAACGAGATAGACTTTTAACGTCCTATTCCTATACGTGATTGTAATGTCAAAAACAAGCAAACCCATTACCAGCGGCTGTAACTACACTATTCAAACCATCAAAATACCATTTTAATTTGGTCAAACCATAAAGAAAAGTGTCTTTTTTCTTGTAGAATTATCTTTTCATCCAAAGTTTGCTATAAAATGATAAACTAATATACGTCAAATTGTGTTTACTCTTGATTAATAGTCAAACTATTATACCCTACCCAACAAGTCCTCCAATGACCAGGAATCAACGGTCCAGATCAGAAGCTGAAGATGGAAGGATCGACGGGATGCTATGAATTGAATTTAGTCTCTCTTGAATTTAATAGAAGCCGCCTTTTTAAAATAACACATAGTTTAAAACATCAGATTAGTGGGACCCACATTCCACTCTAAGTGGCCCAAATTACAAATCTCATCACGTCTCGTTTCATGCAGCCGCAGTTATCGCGTGTGTTTTCACGCGCGACCCAAACACAATCCAATACTACTATTTTTGATAGAATTTTCTAGAAATATGAGAAAACCTCTTTCTGTATATATTCGTGGACGTAAAATATTGAAAAAGAGAAAATAAATTAATCTACGTGGGCAAACACGTGGAAATTGCAGCTGTTTCCCACTACAGATGTATCTTTTTCTGTGTTATTTTATTTAAATAGATTTATGGCTGTGGGAATAATATTATTTGTCTTCGTTTAGGGAATCGAATTCGTGTAGAATTGGGAAACTGGTGGTGGGATTGTGAGGATGCAATTATTACATGTAAAGATTCAAGAAAAAATAAAATCAATCAAAGAATTGTAGTGTTAGACATAATCTCAAAGAGGGATATTGACAATTTGAGTGATACAATACATTATTAACAAAAGTTATTTTTGTTTCTTGCTTTACATATTTACCAAGAAAAAAAAAACTGAAAAAAACAATCAACAACCTTATTGGATCGTGCAACATGTCTCTCGGCACCATTGTATAAAAAAGACAAACAGTATAAACTTATTCTCGTCCAAAAAGAAAAATTCATGAAGTAAAGATATATGTATATATAAAAAAAAATTCAAGTTAGGAATTGGTTTACAATATAAAAAGGAAAAATGACGTGGATAAGGTGAGAAAGAAATTTCAAAGGGTCAGAAAAAAGGAAACAACACAAACAAAAGGACGGAAAGTAAAATGACGCTGAGCAGCACTTGAAGACGTAATCACAACACGCGCTTTATCTCACGCGCTGGGATGAGTCAGCAAAGAAGATCTCTTCGTCCCTCTCGTACCATTCATTCATTATTGTGGAGACACTCTTTCTCTCTGCATGCATCTTTCTTTCTCTCTCTTAATCTCCAGTATTTGTCAGGATTTGGGATTTTTTTAAAAACGATCAGTGTCCAATCTCTCTTATGGTCTTCAAAAGTTTCCTATTATTTCATTTTTCTTCTCTCATTCTCAACTTTCTCTCTTAAAACTCGGAGACAAGCTTCGTTTGCATCTCTCTCTCTCTCTCTCTCTCTCTCTCTCTTTCTCTGCAGAGTCTTCTCAACGAGTATTAAAAACAAACCAAATAAAAAACGAAAAATCAGAGAGCAATGAAGGTCCATCTCTTTCTCTCTATCTCTCTCTCTCTTTCTCTCTCTACGTAACACGTATGCAAGATTTGATTCCTAGGATTCGAATTTGTGTAAGAATATGGGTTTAGATTCTTGTTCATCTGAAAGTAACAATTAGCTTTTCTCTATTATTCGTTCGTTATCAATGAACCTCTGAATCTATTCTTTTTTGCATTACTTGATTCCATCTCCTCTCTTGCCATATATATATATATGGGTGTGTGTTGTTACATGTGATCTGTTTCTTTTGGATTTAAATTAAAGAAAACTCTCCTTAACTTAATTCTGCTATGATTGAAACGAAATCCCATTTGTTCTATGAACTTTTTGCTTACCAATAAATTGCTATTATTTACAGACAATAAAATCAAATAAAGCCAACAAGAAAATCAAATCAATATTTCATAAATTGAGTGATAGGCATGCTCTGCTTTTTTAAAAGTCTGTTTCTCTACTAATGTTTACACATATACACATGCATGTCACCGTGTGTCTGTGTATGCATACACCACACATCAGTAGTTTTTTTTTTTTGTAGTATATACTTTAAAACCTTCAAATCTCTGTTTTGGTTCATTTTTAACTCTCTGTGTTGTTCTTGACTTATTTGCATGATCTGTAAGATTCCTGAGAGAATACCTAAAAAAGAGAAGATTAGTTGGCTCATCTTTGTGCTCACATCACTGTAACTATATTTTTCACTGAATCTCATAGAAACTGTTTCTCTTTTGTAACAATTTTGCAGAAAATTGTGGTAAAGTTGGATCTGCACGATGATAGGGCCAAACAAAAGGCCCTTAAAACAATTTCTACTCTCCCAGGTAATCATCCTCATCAATCACTTTTTTTCTTTTCCTCAGCATCTTCCTAGAAAATAAATTGTTAGGGTACACATTACAGATCTCTTTTATATAGTTCTCACTTCTAATTCTAAACAAACTAGTGAACCATTGATTTCCGGTCAATTTGGTCCGGCTTTTGTTTCTGATTTGGTTGGTGGGTACACGTATAAACAAGAAAAATGTTATAAATTTATTTCAACAATCACGAGCTGTTCTGACAGAGGTGTCTCCTTTTTTGAACAGTGACGGTACGGTAAAATGTTCGCCATATTTCAATTATTGTTTATTTGTGAAATTCATTGCTTTTTTAAATTTGGAATAAATCACATTTAGGCCACTATAGCTTCTTTGAAATACGTGCCCATCAATTTAATAAAAAATAAATAAAGTCAAATATTTTTTGTTTATTTAATCCACAGTGTTTTACTTTCCTTATCGGTGTTGTCTCTAAAATGTGGTGACTTATATCAATAGGGAAAAAACTTTAATGTCTGTAAAAAAAAATTGTTACAACTTTGCATCTTATATATATATTTTTTTAGGAATCGATTCGATTGCAATGGACATGAAGGAGAAGAAATTAACGGTGATCGGAACGGTGGATCCGGTAAATGTAGTCAGTAAGCTAAGAAAGTATTGGCCGATGACGGATATCATATTAGTGGGACCTGCAAAGGAGCCGGAAAAGGATAAGAAGGAGGAGCCGAAGAAGGAAGGTGGGGGCGAGCCGCCGAAGAAAGAAGGAGAAGCTCCAAAGGAAGAAGGTAAAAAAGAAGGAGAAGCGCCGAAGAAGGAAGAAGAGAAGAAAGAAGGGGGCGATAAGAAGGAAGGAGAGAAGAAAGATCAACCACAACCGCAGCCGCAACCGCAACCCCCACCACCAGATCACGTCTTAGAGCTTGTAAAGGCGTATAAAGCATACAATCCTCATCTAACAACGTATTACTACGCCCCAAGCATGGAAGAAAACCCTAACGCTTGCGTTATATGTTGAAAAATATGTATAATATAATATGATTCGGTTGGAAAATGTGAAAAAGATGGCCCGGTCTATAATGAGGAAGAAGAATAAGAAACAGAGGATATATCTTACACTAAGATATGTCGATTCGGATTGGATCGGATATGTTTTTTTTCCTCGATAATGCGGGGAAAATTTAATTTCCTTAAATCGATTTCGATGATATGTTTTGTGTATATATCGTCGGTAGTACTATAATTTTTATTTTGTTTGTTTGTTTGTTTGAACTCTGAAGGGAACTTTTGTATATTGTACAGTAGGATGGTGTTACATATATGCGTTATTTTTTTGTTAGTTGTTTTCGGTTGTCCTTCAATATTTTTAGTTGCTTGTTAAATACGTTTCATAGTCTGTACTTAGAGGGTTTATATTGAAAGTTAAAAATGACTCAGAACCAATTTTAACGATTTAAATCTATAGCATTTTAGGTGTGAAATACTATTAGAGTGCTTCCATGTGTATATTTTTGGATGTTCCATGGAATGACGAAATGGCAAATAGTTTTACGATTCCATACTTGTTTTATGTGTGAATCTGTCACATAACTATGCAAAATCATTAATGGTGAATGCAACAACCCGGTTTCTCTTGAGTACTTTTCTTCTATAAGCTACTAGCTTCTTCCGTGTTGGCTCGCCTCATCCCTTTCTTTTCCTAAATACAGTCCGTGCTGGACTTCTGTTAAATTCTATATATCGTCGTTACGTTTATAGTTTGATTCCTTGTAAAAAATAATTTTATTAATTCACGAAACTCTTTAACAAAAAAGATGTTGTTAATTACTAGCTTCGCAAAACAAAAAAATATATATATGGGAGCTATTATATTGAAAACGGGGTATGTGGGTGTAAGTCTAGGTGCATAAATTTTGTTGGGCGGCTTATAACATTTAGCTGTAAATATGATATGATCAATTTAAATATTTTTTACTTCTGTTTTGCACGAAGCGAAAGGGCATGGCCTTCATGACCATCTGATGAGCCACTTTTAGAAATGTAAAAAAGAAGATGTGGTTGTAGATTTTTTCTTACAAATGTACTTTTATTTCGTTCGAACTTAATTAAAGATTGACTTCTCTTTCTTCTAACAACACCTAAATATTAATGATATTTCAATAATTTGAATAATATCATTCACATAACCAAAAGCATTATCAATTTCATAGATCAAGTTGTGGCTAACCAAATACATATGTCAAAGCATTTGGGTTGGTATCCACCTAAAATGTGCATGTGAGAATTAAATGAAAACTTTCGCAACACATCATTATGTTTTTAATTTTAATATTCTATTATTATTGCTATGTATTATTTTGGGCCAAAGCAAAATACATGATAAAGTAAACTCCAGTGAATCCAAAAAAAAAAAATTTATTCACTAAAAAAATAAAAGAAACGTATGCCCATGTCAGTGTTACCAAACAAATTAACATATGTTACGTCGTTACGTTTTGCGAAACAATGGTTTTTTTAAAAAAAAAAATGTTTTATAAAACATTATTGATCATTTTGAATTGGTGGAGATTGATGATGACGACGATAACGTTGATGATTGTAAATGGACATGGATATATATACTTGTCTGGACACATATTATTCTGTACGAAAATAATTGAATTATTTTTTTCCAAACGAATTTGTTTTTTTCATATATAAAAAAATTTAAGAAAATTATGCTCTGTATCGAGTTTGAACTTAAATGATGACACAATTTCAACAACAAATGACCATACGGATAGATCAAATCTTTGTTTGTTTTATATGAGTTTATTTTATTTTTTTACCGGAAAAAACATTGTTTGATAATTGAAAAGTTATTTATTATGTTTTGTTACATTGTAATTTTCTTACTGTGAAATTGATGTATTAGACCACCGGGTTGTCATTTTGAAATTTCGTTAGGTCGATTGTTACGTGTATGTACGGTATCAATATCAACCAAGAGCCGGTCCAAAGTGCGCCTTATCTTCACCGCTTAATTGCCTACCAAGTGATAATAATAGCATATAAATAAAACAAACACACATATGTTTCATAAATTTCGTATCTGAGATATATGAAACGACAACTAATAGCTAAGAGTTTACCCTAAAAAGGCCGAATCATATAACTTGTTTCATTCAAGCTGATGATTCATCATTAGCAAAAAAGAAAGAAACAAGATAACTGACCATTCTTGTATTGAGATGTCATCATGTTTGATAGCTGAATACTCTTAGCAAATTTGTCACTTTGTTACAATTTAATAATTTGATTTTTATCATATTTGGTGCAGCTAAATTGCTGATGAAACTTTCAGAACCCACCATATTATTGGCTGAGGTAAAAATGTGTATATAATTAAGTTGAAATAAATTAATTATTATCGAATGTTCAGCAGTTAGGACATTTAATGATTATTTAAAAAGGATAGGCATGGTGGCATGCATGTGTGACGTATTGGGCAAACAACAAAATATGGTTCTAGAGAAATCAAATAATTAGCTTAACAAATCCTCCATTACGTACATATCAACCTCCCCCAACTAATAAACTGTGATATCTCAATTATGAATTATCAAAATAGAATTAATATTTCATTTATTACACACAAAAGTTAAAGAAAATCCCAAAAGGACAACTACTACGCACCAGCACCGCCAGGATAATCATCGATTAAATCCTGAGCGGGAAAAAAAACACAGCAAGAATTAACCACACAAATCTTAAAAGTTACCATTTGACCCCAGAAAAAAAGCTTGTAGTCAAAATCAACTCCAGTACTGTTGAAGTTGAATGATCCCAATCTTACAATAAAAAATAAAAATAAACATTCGCTTGACGACTTACTAATTAAGTATTAATTAATACTTGGGGTGAAACGAGGACGAGTTCATCCGATTTCTCAAGCGTCCAGCCTTATGGTTTCATGCTCGGAGAAGAGGTGAATGTGGTGACATTATCCCCGGCGAGGAGAGTCCATCCTCGTAAAGTCGTCGGAAACTTAGTCGGAGATTGCTCTGCCTCCATTTCTGCTTCTTAGCGTTGTTGTCCTGAATTATCTGATCATTATCCGATGCTTTCTCAGCGGTCTTGTTGTTATTCATGGACACGAAATCTTGGATCCGTCGAAGCGCCACATGGAGAGTATCATCATCCATGTTGGCAAAGCAAACCCTAAACCACCCAGGTTCCGTACAGTGGAAGGAAGAGCCTGGCGAAACATTGAGCTTCACTTTGTCGATGATTATATGCCAAAGCTCGATCTCGGATTCAAACGAGTTACGATCTCTCAGTAGATGTCTCAGATCCATCCACACGAATAAACCCGCGTTGCTTATCAAACAAGTAATACCTGCTTTCTTGAGCCCTAAGGTAAAAACCTCATGCCTTAGACCTAGCCTTTTCGAACTTTCCATAAGGAAATTGTCCACGAACCGATCATCCGACAACATCGAAGCAAGCATGAGCTGTGTCTGAGACGAAACTAGTCCGAAACTCGACATCTTTCTTGCGCATGACACAACTGAGTCGTTGTAAGAATAGACTATACCAACTCTAAAACCAGGAAGTCCCATGTCTTTGGAAAGACTATAGACAATGTGAATCAAGTCAACGTTGACTTCAGAGCCATCTACATCATTAACCACCTCGGCGACGCTCACAAAATTTTCTCCAGCGAAAACGGTGCCAGCGTAGATTTCGTCTACGACTAGGTGAATGTTCTTCCTCGTGACGAATCGGACTAAGTTCTCAAGTGTCTCCTTGTCTAAGATTGTACCGAGCGGATTTGATGGGTTAATCAGGATTAGGCCTTTGACATTTTTGTTAGACTCTTGTGCTTTATTGTAGGCCCATTCTACGGCCTCGACGGTTAATTTGAAGTTGTTGGAGCTGGAACAATGAACCGGGACTATCTCGACACCTGTACGCCACCTCAAGTCTCTATCAAATCTGCAAAAAGTAGGAAAGAGAGTCAAAACTTGATAGTTGATACTAATATTAACACATTTTGATTTGAAATTTGTTAACCCAAAACCAAAAGTATGTGAGAGTTACATTAATGAAATTGCCCCTAACTTTTTCTTTTCTTTATAACCTGTTCACACTATCCATAATCATAATTCATAATACTTTTTCCTTATTTTACAATAAATATCATTTAAACAATCATTTTCTTTATTTTTATAATCTGTTCACACCCATAACATATATTCTTTTTCCTTATTTTACAATATATAGTCAAATTAAAAAGTAACTTAATTTTATCTTACTTTTAAAAGAACATATAGTATTCTTTTCTATTATTTGATCTGATCTGATTAATGAATTTCATAATTTGAACAAAAAAAGAGTATTCATTTTATTATTTTCTTACTAATCTCAGCCTTTAAAACTAGATAATCTTATAGTTAAAATAATATTGATAATTTAGAACATGTAAACCTAACCTTATGTTTAAGGGTTCATTAATTAGCATATATTATCAACATATGAAAACACTTACGCAGCATAATAAGGAGAAGGAACAAGAAAAACATCTCCCGGATCGGCGAGGCAGAACATAATTGTTTCATTGGCTCCGGTGGCACCGCCACTCATAACTATCCTCTCCGGATCAAACGTCACTCTTCCACCTCTAGCTTTTCCCATGAAATGTGCTATTGCCTTCAATTACCGAGCGTAGCAAAATTAGATTTCTTTATCCTATGTATCCAATATCTATTGATGTTTAGATGCTTACAAGATCTGATTTGAAATCAAACCGAATAGAAAATAGACAGATTCAGCTTTATTTTTTGCTGATATCTAAACAAACCATGGCCAAAACCAAATGAAAACAAGGGAATTAACCGATAAAAACCTTTTACTTTTTCAATAAAAAAATATATTAATTTAAAAAATTGAAGGTGAACCCAAACCAAATAAAACCAAACCGCATGGTTGTCCGATAATTGGATACACCCGAGGTGCGTATACTAACTTAAAATATATAAATGTACCTAATTATGAAGAGATATGATGAACATTGAACAGATGAAGTATGATTAATTAACTCTAACCTGTCTAAACTCTTTAAGGCCATGATAGTCTTGGAAAATAGCGATGTCGTTAAACTGATGAACACCCTCACGGGTGCAAATAGAAGCTTTTGGGTTCTCTTTGATCCAATCTTTAATCAAATCTAAACAAAGCTGTGAAATTTATAGAAACAAAAATGTATTAAATGGTGTATATATAATATATGCGGTCACACCTATAATACACAAGAGAGTTTATACACAAGTGCGTAATTTTGTAATGCTTTAACGGTTTATTATTTGTGAAATATATGGATATACCTGATTCTCTGCAAGACCCATTTGGATAATCCCGTTGGGGTTACGAGAAAGATGAAAAGGATCTTTGTCGTAAGATTTCCATCCATCAAAATATGCTGAGTTTTCTCCGTGTTGGTCGTTGGTCGCTATCCTCGACAAAATCGCACCGCTTACACCACCATTCTTTTTCAGAGAACCCATTTGTTGTTTTTATTCTCGCTTCTTTCTTGCTGTGTTTTTTCTTCTTCTGGTATCAATATTGATCGTATGACAGGTTTTGTGGTGTTTGTGCTAATTAATGCATGAGTCCGAGGTTTATATATAGGAGGGATGTGAAATAAAAACCTCGAGGAGACTAAATAAAGTTGATATATATGGGGGTCCCAACAAAAAATAAGAGTTCGGATTTGATGAAACAAGCGAAAAAGAACAAGCAAAATCAAGGAAGATTCTCCATCCAAAACAGAACACATACGCTATTTATATTTTCAACATGGTATTTTTTTTTACGATGAACCAAATAGGTTGTGTTTTAGTAATTTTGCTAGGATCAGTCTCCATTGTATTAAACAATAAACATATATAGTATTTAATTTGTTTAAACATATTATTTCGAATGTGGTATACGATACATACATAAATGACCGTATTTCAAAAGTTTCGCATTAATTTCCGTTGAATTATTAAATTCCATTGGAAAATAGTGGTGGAAGTTATGTGTATTGAGTTAAACCCAAGGCTATTTCTAAGCAGCTTCTTCAGACTACGAAGTCATGCAAGGAAATTAGAAACTAATACCGTGGAGAAGAATTTTTGATGGCATAAAGAAAAAGAGAAGAGAATTATGAAAGAGAAAAATGTTTACGATTGATTATTCAAAACTCAAAAGTCGAGAACAATTTGTAACATTCTAAATTATGTTACATTCTAAATTAAGTTTTGTATATAACACCACAAATGTAAACAGATTATGAAATGAACTTGAATTTCGTATAAAAAAAAATGAGTGAGAGTTATTGTTTTATCTAACAGTGTTTGTAAAAATGGCTTTACCCGTCTGTTTGGCTCTTCTTTTATTTTTACTGAGCATATATTCTCTGGTTTCATAAATATGATTCCGTTACACTTAATACTATATTTGGCTCCTAAAAACCTAATTAACTACTATGATTTGATATAAAAATTGGTTGGTTTGGATACTTTAGTCAAACACACATGCACTATGTGATTTTACTTGCACTTCACGCCGCAAATTCTCACGCGATGGCCACGTGCACAGACAGACCTTCGTAGACTCGTAGTAATTTGGAAGTCAAAATCCTTTTCTTATTTAAATCGTTTTATTTGAAAACACAAAGGTCTTTCTTAACCTCGATTTATTGATGATGTCTTTGGACTAAATATACTTAGTATTAAAATCTGATTTGATCTCTGCTTATATTAATGTCCAATAATAATTTAGAAAGTCTTAAACATTTCTTAGCACGCGCGCATTGCTGGAAAATTTAATTACAGGGGGACATAGATCTCAATAATATAAACCAAGGATATCAACTTTTTATGAGTTTTCCTATTTGGAACTGTTCCTTTTTTTGGGTCAACATTTGGAGTTGTTACATCTACACTTTTCAAAAAGAAACCACGAATCCGTTGTTTTAACTTCGGAATCAAACGTATCTCTTGTGGAAATAACCAAGACAGTCCTATATTAATATTATTTTATAATTATGTAAAAACATCAGTATTGTGAATATATTATGTATATAAGAAGACTTTTTATAATGTAAGAAATATACAGTATCTAATTAATAACTAGCCTCGAAAAATCATATGGATGTGTGAAAAGTGGAATAGAGTATAGATAGATAAAATAAAATCGAAGAGAAATATTGTGTACTAAAAACACGGCATTCGATCGTATTTCTATACTAAAATGCCCGACAGCTACCGACACCAACAGATTGCTTTCGGCAGTTTGATTTGGTAATATATCATTCCAGATTTTATATCATTTTTTTTTCTTGATTCACTTATTACATTTTAAATATAAAAAATTTAGTCCGTGGAGGGTATTAGGTATATATTCCTTATGTAAATTTTTGTTTTTTGTCGTCTCCTTATGTAAATCTATATGTTTTTAATAATTTTAAGGTTATTCTTATACACACGTAGACGTGTTAGATTGATTGCTTTTTCTTATGCATGCTGATAATAATAATAATAATTGATTTTTATAATTTCAAAATAAAAGGGTTAATATTTTTTGATTTTGATATAAAATATACTCTCCCTATTTTATAATATAAATTGTTCTAAAGCACACATATAAAGAAAATTATTTGTTCTAAAAAATATAATTTAATATATAAATTAAATATACAATTCAACCAATCATAAAACAACACAACATACAAAATATATTTGGTTAAACAGTATCCAAATTCCAATAAATAAATATCCAAATTCCAATAAATAAATAAAAACTAGTTATATTAAAACATAGAGGGAATATATATTAATCATGTAATCTGGCATGCGCATTTGAAATTGTGGAAGCCAATAGTAAAGAGTGTCAAGTGTAAATGTGTTTTGGTTTTTGCGAAGTTAGATCATACTAGTAATCGTTTGTGTTCATAAAAGTCAAGCATGCTTTTGGATGGTCAATAAGTCAAATAACTCACAAACATGCGAGGCGGAGGTTGGACTTGCACATAGATGCTGACTCAGCTTTTCATTCCGCAGCTGTCGGCTAATTGGACACGCTTCTTCCTTCTCCATACACTAATTACCCTTCAACACGTGGTCACGCATGCACCACTCATATTGATTTTCTTTCCGGACTGGGCTACTCGTTCATATTCTTTACAAGCCGTATGGGCCTCAGAGTTTCAGAAATTAGGCCGATTTTTTTTTCTGTAATTTGTGAGATCGGAGCATATGGACTTTTACGCCGAGATCGTGTACGAAACCAAATACCAACAGATCTTATCCAATTAAGACAAATCCCATAGTGATAAAAACAACCCACTTATAGGTTTGGAATAGGATTAAATAAAAATACAATTTGTTAAAGAAAGATACACTTTCTAAATTCCGGTTAGAATGGAATATGAAAGAAAGATACACTTTCTAAATTCCGGTTAGAATGGAATATGATTAACNCCCCCCCCCCCCCCCCCACCCACCCCATGTACTGTATGAAAGTCCAAGTGTTGAAAACTTGAGATTGTGATTCAGAGTTCTCCTCATCATACCAATAATGAAGCTATGAATGTCACTCTTATTAAGCATGCTCTCGTCGATGAATCTTCATGGTACGTAGTGAGACTCGATACGAAGCAATTAACTTTATTTAGTTTCCTTAGTTCATCCGATGTCTATTTTCATAACTAGTTAGGATCATCGATACACTTACCATAGGCTCTGACGTTGCAGCATGGTTGTACGTAAAATGTCACAAGATTCCCATACGGACGAGCGAATTATTATTTAGTGCCCAACGGTTTATTTCATGCTGTTTCTATGGCGCAGGTAGTATTGTCTTCTATACTGTCGCGATATCCTCAAAAACTCCCCATAACAACCACTTTTATGTATACATCTTTCTCGGAAACGTTGGTGAATTCTTTGGTTTGTTTACCCTTGGACTCCTCTTCTACTCATCTTTCCTGGTTTTGCTATTTGATTCTGTCTACTTTTTGAGTTATATATGTTCCATAGTCGCTTTTAGACATACTCAGTACATGAACGATTTGCTTAAAAAAGATGGCACGGACTGACTACTTAATCTCGTTTAGTTTCTTCTCCTTTTTAGTTTTTGTTCTTCTTTTTTATATCATGTCAATAAGAGTTGTTTTAGAGGGTTTTCTTTTCTTTAGTTTCCGAGTTTCCTAGTTTATTTAGAAATCTCAATAGTTTTACTATACGACGATACATATTTCAATAAATTAAATGATTTACTTTACATTTTTCTTTTCTTTTCTTTACATAACTGTCTCAATTCAAGAATTTTAACTACTATATATTTTGGAAAAATCTCTCTATAGTAACACGTGTCGTCATGAACGTATCGTGTATGCTGTGTCCTGTGTACTGCGATTCAGGAGAATATCAAAGTCCACCGACGTGCATATGAGCGGACATGGTCGGTCCATTAATCCATTGCGCATCTTATTCGTTACGCTAATACTTCCAACTTTTTGTAGCTATAAAGAATAGAAAGTAATCGGAATTACACTATATTTATTGAAAATATAAGTACTTTTTTGTTTTTTTCTTTTTTGTCGTGATCGTGAATATGTAAGTATCTTATCTGACTTATAGTTTCGAAGTGATAACAAAGAATTCTTAATAATTATCTAAAACGTATGTCGACTTTAACTATAAGTGTATGCAAACAAGATATCCTATTTATCTATATATTATTTTTTGTAAACAACCATTATACTACTACATTAATATGTATATATTTAAGTTTTTGATCTCAATAATAATTTTTGGCATGTAACCAAAAGATCAAGAACAAGACACGTATAACCCACGCTTTCACTCTCACTCTCACTCGTCAAATGCCCTCACACGTACACGGTACACAACCCATTTTAAAAATGTATAGTCCATTCACATAGACCGACTTAATAAGACCTCGTAATCCCATCCGTCTATATCTATTCCAAGAAAACTTCATACTATCATACCCCGTAAAGTTAAAAGACCGATTTAACAAGAAAGAATCAAATATGGCGAGTTTGTTAGATAAAGCTAAGGGTTTCGTGGCTGATAAACTTGCCGGAGTTCCTAAACCAGAGGGTACGGTTACGGACGTTGACCTCAAAGACGTGAACCGCGACTCCGTCGAGTACTTAGCCAAAGTTTCAGTTACCAATCCTTACGGTCACGCGATTCCGATCTGCGAGATCAATTTCACTTTTCACAGCGCTGGCCGGTAAAACGTTTTCTCCCTCGTTTGATTCAGTAATTCGGTTTGTTTCGGTTTTATTTAGATGTTTTTGATTTACAGTTTATGGCTTCTTCAGAATTCATGGACGAATCAAAACTAAAATATCTTTTTTATTTCGATAGGTCGGTTTTTATGTCGGTGTTTTGTTATGAAACAAATAAATCGGTTAAACTTAAACCATAAACAAATTTTCGTTTGGTTTACAAATATTCAGGTCGGTTAAGTTTTACTAATAGCATCTCGTATTGTCGTATTTGTGTTTGAATTAACATTTCGTTTACATTATACATTCAAACAAAACCTATCGTACTAATCAGTTTAATCAAATTTCTTTGGTTGATTAAAATTTGTTTGGTTGATTTTCATTATAAAGTTTTATATAATTGTACACTGGAAAATATTATATGATACAAAACTATAAAATGATCAGCTTAATTTATTGTTTTAGTATCCTTTTTTTTCGATCAACAAAATTTTTAAAAACTATAAATGTTTTTTAGCTTGATAATATGAATATCTTTATATAGACGCCTAATTTGTATACGTAATCTAATGATTTATAATGAAAACATTTGATAGGGAAATCGGAAAGGGGAAGATACCGGACCCTGGTTCACTGAAAGCTGAGGACATGACGGTTCTTGATGTTCCGGTGGTGGTGCCGTATAGTATACTGTTAAACTTGGCTCGAGACGTTGGTGTGGACTGGGACATTGACTATTTGCTCGAAATCGGTCTCACCATTGATCTTCCTGTTGTTGGAAATATTACTATCCCTATTACCAGCAAGGGCGAAATCAAACTCCCTACTTTTAAAGATATCTTCTGATCAACTTAACCTACATAACCAACATCGTTTTTAATGGTGATGATGATAATGTAATAAGTGGCTTGCCTGTTATCAACAAACGTTTATTTGGTAATATCATCATGTAATAAAAGATATCTGGTGGATTTCAGTTATGGTTCATTTCTTTGTGGGTACCCTTTATTTGGTTTAGTAAGTTGCATAAATACTACTCCGAGTAGTAAAAATCAAATACTCGGCACTTCTTACTCAATTTGGTCTGGTGACCGGATTTAATTGATGAGAAGCTGAAATCTCATCATGTGACTAAAAGTAATTATGCAATGTTTACAAGATTGAAGAGTAGTTTATACTTGACAAAACATTAATTATCAAAATTCACTGTCACAGAGAAAAAGGTTTGTGGTTGAAAAGAAATAAATTATATTTCAGATAGTTTTATGGACACGTTTGAAGACCTTTTTCCTTTCCATAAATGATAATTTGAGTTAATAAATGTTTACTGTGTATATCGTAGTCATTCGTTTGTAAGACTTCGAGCTCAGTCTTCTAATTAGTTCCAAGTCTCCTAAAGAGTTTAAAAGAAGGTAATAAAATCTAAGCGACAACTATACAACGGTCATCTTCATAGTCTGCAGCAAAAGAGAATAGGACGATTTTACAAAAAAGCAGAGTGACAACAAAACTAGCTGGATAGCTGCCCTATGGAACTAAATATCAGTTTTATGCTCTCTCGCTACAGGCTACAGCTAGCCTATTTGTCTCGATGTGACTACTCATAAAAGGTGAGGTATACACTCTAGAGACTACTCCTAAAAGTCCTAAAGACTCCACTCATCTATCCTGTAACCCAATCTTCTTTCCGTTGGGATGTATAACAGTTAACCAATAAAGCTAATTGTCGCTTAAAAAAATAATATATATATATAATTAATTAAATTAATAAATGAAACTTGTAAGCCTTCGATCTAGGTCAAAAAAATAACGTGGAGGTTGCTTTTGCATCACAAACAAACAAACTTTGGCTACGCTATACATATAAGTGGATATAAATATATAAGTGGAAATATTATGACATAGAAGTGAATATCAATTAGAAGGATCTTCGTCTGGTAAGAAGATCTGAGAGACGAAGTCTTGGAAACGAGAAGAGTAGATCTTGGGATGGACGGCTGAGATTGTCTTAGAGTTGTGTTGAATAGACTTGTAACAATGTTCAATGCGTTTCCTCACACCATAGTCTTGGAAAATGTCTATAATCCCAAGGTACAATATCACGTCGTACCATTCCTCTCCTCCTCCTCTAACGTTCTTCCCCACCACACTCCCTGATTCTCCTCTCCCGACCCTTCGTGCCCGTCCCGGTATCTTCATCCCGAAGTTTGTGCTTGAGCTGCAACAAAACCCATTTCACACAACGTGTTTTTGGCAGTTTTGTATTGAGCACAAGAGCCAGAATTCTCGGATTGTTACCTGTTTTGAAAGATGTTGGTGAGTGTTGTTCTGGAAACAATGCTTCCTTGTGGAGAATCAGAAGCGTTAGTTGGTGCTGGACTGGGGCTTATGCTCGCTACGGATTGTATATTCACTGAGTTCTCACTATCAATTGAATCTGTGTATGAATGAAAATATGAACATCTCTCCCTGTTATATAGCACGAGGGGCTTGTCTGTATAGTATTTAGATTAGATCATATAGGGACGTATTGAAAATCACCTCTGCTCGGAGTGCATGAATACATTGTTGAAGATCTATCTGGAGAGTTTGAGGCTGTCTTCATAAACTTGGAGCTATTGCTGTCAACAGAGCCTGCGAGATTGACCAAAACGTATGTAAACGTTCATATTATTTCGTGGTGAATCACAGGGATAGAGAAGATTTTTACCTCGTGATGTGAAGCTGTCGTATACAGGGCTTAGTCCGTCAATCGAACCTGCATGTCAGTTGATTAAGCTATGGAGTTTCCTTATCATTGATAAGAACAGAGATATGAGATGCTTAATTCACTTACCTTGACATGAGCCTTTAACTTGTAAACCAAGCATTAAGCTGTAATCCATTATCCCTTCATCTTCCAAAAGTTCACAGTCTAGCTTTGTTTGCCTGCGCGATGAGAAAATCCGTTGAGCATCTAAATCATTCTCTGGGACAAGAATAAAAACAGAAACAGAGGAAAAAAGCTCACTTGACGAGGCGGTGCCTGGCCAAGGAATCCACGTAGAAATGAAAATCAAGGTCTATATCTTTCAATATAGTTTTATCTCTCACTTTGATCTTCTTGCTAGTTCGACCTTGTGATGAACCCTTTAGATCATAGACCTTGTTCATAAAAACATCTGACTGCAGTATGTTGGACATTACGACAAAATATGTCTGCTCACAGACAAAAGAAACAGAACGATTAGTAGATTGATCTCTAAGCCCAAACAAACATCAGATCACAGATAAGTATTCTACTGCATATCGCACTTCATAGTTTTTTCTTATAATTTGTTACCTTAACACCTCCAATAGGTTTCACAGAATGTGCTCCATAGTTCTTGGACAACAAGGTTGATCTGTATTTATGAATATGTTGGTAGTAGCCAGGCAGCATCTCTAGTATTACCTACATGGAAAGATTTACAAAACGAAAATGAGATCACGAGAAGATAAAAGATAAAACATTCTTATTTTTTAGGAAGTTTGAAAAGTACCTTGATTTCGGATTTGCGAAGAATCTTAATGAGAAACCGGTCATCTTTGGAGAGAAGAAACATATTACCAACTTTCCCTGAAGAAAGCTTCCTCAAGGTCTCATCATTACAGATGGATTTCATGTATTCATCATGATTAATATCCTCAAGCTCTTGCACAAGTCTACAATTAAAAGAAGCAAAGTATTTATTAATACATATCTTCCTCTACATTTGATCATTCATCAAGCATGAAACTAACATATACCTGAATCCCAACGGACAATAATCCTTCCATTCAAACTCAGTAATGGTTCCTGGTGGGAGATGTTTAATGTGCTTCGAAGAGTATCGAATCCGGTTCTTCTCAGTGGCTTTCACGTCCTTAGATGTTATCTCCCTTGTAAACATTTCCATATAACTCTCTCTTCTCTCCCTCAACTTGTACGGAGATATCTCAATCCCACATCTTTTGTATGCCTCCCCACACCCCCTACAACAACCCCCAAGTTTTGTTAAATCCGATTCCAAACCCTAATTAGATCTCATACAATTGAATTCCACGTAAGGATATCTTAGCGACGGATGCGATCGCCTCAACCCTCAAAAATAAACCCTACAAATCGAAATCTACACAGAGATGCCTAATCATTGATTCATACCAAAACAAGCTATCAAAATCTAATTCAAATAAACAACGAATTTCTCCAGAAAATCTCGTAGAGAGATACAAATATACAAAGAGGAGCAAGAGATTATTAATAATAAAAATACCTGTTTCAGGAGCTGTAGACAAGAGAGGAGAAAGAAGAAGAAGAAGAGTGCGTTGGATTTTGAAGGAAACGAGAATTTTTTTTTAAAAGATGTTTTTTTGTTTTTTTTTTTTTGGCCTTTTTTTCCTTTTTTCTGTTGAGACGGAAAAAATAAAGAATCAATGGTTTTGCCAAATTTGGCCGTTGAAGTTCGCCGCTCGATCCAACTCATTTTCCTCTGTTAGAAAGAAGACATCAAACCAATTCCCGCGTTCTGTCTGTTTCATATGTATTTCCGTTAACCATTTAATCAGTCAGTCATTTTGTTATTATTATATCTACTCGAAGGCCCATATCTAATTTAAGGCCCATACGCTTATCACGGCCCAGATAAATATCATACGCTACGTGGACTTATCGTATCCATATATCTGGACGGACCCTTGAAAGTCAACATGTCGACGTGCTTCCCTCGCGTTTTCAAACGTGACGCCGATGACATTCATTCATTTACCGACGAGAAAATCTACCATTTTATAAATGTCATGTATGTATGCATATATAATATATATAGTTGAAATTCATAAATGATGACAACATTAATAGATAATGTATTTTACGTGATTCCGTGTGATATATATTATCTTCTTTTTATAAAAAAATAATAAAACGAAAGTTTATTTATTAGATTCCATGCCAGTGTCTTCACAGAGTCCAATTTTATGGAACCTGTTTAATCCACATTTGGTTCCGGTCAATTAAATCCGGAATGCTATATGACATGGGCCACATGGCTTTACAACTTTTTTTGTTTGTTTTATCAAATCATATATGTTATGTATAATCCAACTTCAGTTAAAAGCATACATTTCTTTTGAAATAAACACTTTTAGCGACATACTCATACATTTCTTTTGAAATAAACACTTTTAGCGACATACTCATACAATTACATTTTAGCCAGAGCTGCAGATAAATAATTCGAGAATGTCAAAGATTCGAGCTGTATACTTTCACTTATACATGGTGGTCACTATCTTAACTAGCGATGGCCGGTCCATATATCGTGTCATTGCAAAGACACTTACGTGTAATAAAAGAAAAGGAAGCTGGGATGTAAACGCCAATCAGTTTGCATTCCATAAAGCCGAACGGTACGCACGTTGAAGTTACAACGTGGGCGCAGTTCCTTACTTATCATAGGTATGGTACACTCTTTCTTGAATCCAGTTATATTTTAGTGAATCTAAAACACGTAGTCACGAGTACGTACTTCTTATAACTTTCATTTTTGAAAACCTAGTTTATTAGTTAGGGTTAACATGGAGCAAAAGCGGCCATACAACGCCGCCGATGAGGAAATGGCGGCGGAGAAACCGTTAAAACCGGTACTCCAGAAACCTCCAGGATTCAGTGATCAACAGAACCCACCAACATCGGCGGCGCCTTCTGGAACAGCGACGCTTCCACGTCGTCGGCCGAGGCCTATCCATCCGGCGTCACTCTACCCCGAGAAGAAACGTCGCTGGAGCCTCTGCCGCGTTTTCTGCTGCTTCTTCTGTATATTGTTCGCCGTGATTCTTCTTCTCCTCCTCATCGCCGTCGCTGTTTTTTTCCTTTGGTACAGCCCTAAACTTCCCGTGGTCCGCCTTGCCTCTTTCAGAACAAGCAATTTCAACTTTTCCAGTGGAAAAACCGACGACGGGTGGTCGTTTTTGACGGCGGATGCGACGACTGTGCTCGATTTCAGAAACCCTAACGGAAAGCTTGGGTTTTACTACGGAGATGCTGACGTGGCTGTGATTCTCGGAGAGAAAGACTTTGAGACCAATTTGGGGTCAACTAAAGTCAAAGGCTTTGTTGAGAAGCCAGGGAATCGGACGGCAGTGATCATCCGGACGAGAGTGAAGACACAACAAGTGGATGATCCGACGGCGAAGAGGCTGCGGTCAGAGCTGAAGAGTAAAAAGTTGCTGGTGAAGGTATTAGCTAAGACGAAAATTGGATTGGCTGTGGGCAGTAGCAGGATTGTTACTGTGGGCGTTAGACTCAGATGCGGTGACGTTAGATTACAAACGCTGGATACGCAAATGGCCAAATGCACCATCATAATCCTGAAATGGTACGTATTAATATCGAATCAAATTTTAACGGATATGAATCATTACCAAAAAAGAAATGTGCATAGAATTATATATGTGCAGAATATTGATCTAGCCATTTGATTGGATTATTGTAGGATCAAATTGCGGTCATGAGAAACGGTGTGGTTTGGCTATGCCTCTCAAAGGTTTAAGAAATATATGTCGAAAACCATATGAGCTATAAGAGGGCTTAATTTGTATCTACTCATCTTTAATTTTAACTTATCAAATACTATTTCTTCAGCTATATTTCTAATTTTAAACCAGATTCGTTACAAATATTTATATGTTATATACACATACATATACATAATGATCATTCATTTGTTAGTGGTTTGTGTTATCTTTTTGGCATTTAGAGTAGCAAATTGTTTTTATCTTTTGATTGGTTAAAGTATTAAAGTTCCAAATTGTTCTTCAATGTGATTTGTCTCGATGTAGAGAAAGCTGTTATGCGCGTTTGTTAAAAACCGATTTAAGTAAATTAAACAAATTATAATTGCCAAAAATACCTCGTTAAAATAACTTATTTTTGCGTAGGTGTCCGAACACCTTTAGTTAATTTTATTATTGTCAACCAACTAGTAGAGAGAACTTCCTACAAAACAAATTCTTGTCATACGGTTTGTGTCTAAAATCTCGATAGGATTTTTGTATTGAAATTTGTAATTCCAAAGGCCTTGGGGTAAGATTGAAGAGATGCAAAATGGAGCAATTTCGAGAGATAGGAGAGGTATTAGGAAGCATAAGTGCGTTAATGGTGTTCAAGGACAACATTCAAATCAACCGGCGTCAATGCACTCTATTACTCGACCTATTCACCGCAGCATACGATTCAGTTTCCGAGTCTATGAGATCAAATCTACGTTTCGGAGAGAAAAACACCAAATGGAAGATTCTTGAACAACCCCTGAGGGAGCTTCTATATGTGGTACGAGAAGGGGAGGCTTACGTTAGAATGTCTTTAGAGCCTAAACTTGGGTTTTGGGCTAAAGCTATTATGTTACAACAAAGCAGAGATTGCACAGAGCTTCACATTCATAACTTGCTCTCTTGTGTACCGATCGTCATCGAGGCTATCGAAATGGCGAGTGAGGTTTCAGGGTGGGATGAACAAGAGATGAACAAGAAGAGATTGGTGCATTCTAACAAGTATATGAAGCAATGGAACGACTCTCAGATGTTTACCTGGAAGTTCGGGAGAGAGTATTTGGTGACCGCGGAATTGTGCAGTCGGTATGAGAGTGCTTGGAGAGAGGACATGTGGATTCTAATGAAGGAGCTTCAGGAGAAAAGGCGTCCCGGTTCAAGCAAACACGACAGGAAGATGGCTGACTTCCTTTTGAAGAATTTAGGAGATGGAAACGAGAGTCCCAAGCTGTTTGCGTCTTCTATATTGGTCAGCACGAAAGATTACCAAGTGAAAAAGAGATTAGGTAATGGAAGTCAGTACAAGGAGATTACCTGGTTAGGCGAAAGCTTTGCGCTAAGGCATTTCTTTGGGGACGTCGATGCTTTGCTTCCTCAAGTTGCTCCACTGCTATCTCTTTCACACCCAAACATTGTATATTATTTCTGCGGATTTGCGGATGAGGAGAAGAAAGAGTGTTTCTTTGTCATGGAGCTGATGAGTAAAAGCCTCGGGACGCACATCAAAGAAGTATGTGGTCCGAGGAAGAAGAACACTCTCTCCCTCCCGGTCGCGGTTGATCTTATGCTTCAGATAGCTCGGGGAATGGAATATCTTCACTCGAAGAAAATATACCACGGAGAGTTGAATCCATCTAACATTCTTGTCAAACCAAGAAGAAATAACCAATCCGGAGATGGGTATCTCCACGGGAAGATTTTTGGGTTCGGGTTGAATTCTGTCAAGGGATTCTCCTGTAAAACTGCTTCTTCGACGGGTCAGAATGAGACTTTTCCATTCATATGGTATTCCCCGGAAGTGCTAGAAGAGCAAGAACAGAGCGGAACTGCGGGAAGCCTTAAGTACACTGATAAATCTGACGTGTACAGCTTCGGAATGGTATGCTTTGAGCTTCTAACAGGCAAAGTACCGTTTGAAGATAGCCACCTGCAAGGAGATAAAATGAGTAGAAACATTAGGGCCGGGGAGAGACCGCTTTTCCCATTTCATTCACCTAAATTCATAACAAACCTGACAAAAAGATGTTGGCATGCTGATCCTAATCAGCGTCCATCTTTCTCGTCGATAAGCAGAATTCTCCGATACATCAAACGGTTTTTAGCTTTGAACCCGGAATGTCACGGTACTAGCAAACAAGACCCACCTGTCTCTCCCCCTGTGGATTACTGTGAGATCGAGACTAAGCTGTTGCGGAAGCTTTCATGGGATTCCACGGAGTTACTTCAAGTTTCACAGGTTCCTTTTCAAATGTTTGCATATAGGGTCGTGGAACAGGCAAAGACTTGTAAGAAAAACAATCTCCGAGAGACATCTGATTCGGGTAGTGAATGGGCATCGTGCAGTGAGGATGAGGGTGGGGCTGGATCAGACGAGCAGGTGTCATCTGAGAAGGAAAGGAGGCTTTCATGCTCAAATGATGTGGGTATGCGCAAGAAACCTGTTTCAAAACTTCTGAAAAGAGCTTCCGGGCTGAAACCAATTCAAAAGCCAGGTGTGATCATCATGAGCAGTCGGTATATATAGAGAGGCTCCATATATATATTTGAAATTCGTTAATTTTTGTTGTATTGGCTTTTTGATTACGTTTCAGGAACTCCGAGAGGACGATCAAGGCATCCTCCACTGAGCCCTTGTGGGCCAAGTATGAGAACGCATTCTGAGACTCAACTGATATTCATGAGTCCAACGATACGGCGATCAAATTCTGGTCATGTCTCGGACTCTGAGCTATCCTAGTCTCTTGCACACAAAATAGTCGACATTAGCCTTCTCATAAACGAATCATTAGCAAGCTCTACAAAATATAGTATTAGTTTATATAAAAAAATAGAACTACCTTAGTTTCCTAAATAGAAATGAACATAAAATGTAATAATATCTTTATGATAAGGCTAAATATCTTAAACTAACATATCGATATATATTAAATATCTTCTAAGTCTTTTTAGTGTTTTTTAAAAAGTTTTATTTTTGTGTATTGTTCAAAAGAGTTTTTAGGTATATTTTTTAGATATTTTGTTTATGATTTGTTATTTTTAATGTGTGTGATTTCTTTTTGAATACAAGTATGAATCACAGTCTAATGTATATGCGGTTTCTTAGGATCTTATTATCTCGATACTAGTTGTGTTTGTAAAGAAATGGTTATTCTCTAAATTTGTTTTTTCTTTAGTATAGCTCTAACATTCTTCTTCTCACAAGTCACAATAGATATCCCATCCATCAGAGTTTGTTGGCAGCCTGTGCTTAAAGAATCCTTACTTTGATTTTGACAAGTTAACATAGATCAGATAGATGCTAAACTCTTGCCTCATTTGAATAGAAATCTGAATCTCAATACTACAAGTTGTGAAAAGGGTCCTTGAACACGACACCATTAAACATGCTAATTTCCTTAGTAATGACATCTAGAAAATAGTTAAATAGTCATATCATTATAAACGAAATCATCCATCGCCATGAATGTGAATATGAAGTAATATAAGTTTTAGTCCACATCTCCTTATTATATATAATACAAATTAAAATATAATTGTTCAATGCAGTTAAAGTCGAAGCGAAAAAAAAAATATACTAATGTTTGTAACTTATCATAATTATCCATGTACGACTGTAGAGTTCAAATATTTACAGGTCGTCACGTCATGTGTTTTGGTCAACTTGACCCAGTAAGACTGATCATGGTTTCAAGGTTTTGTTGGTAGTTTTATATATGTTAATGCTGCTCTCCCTGAGAGAGGAGATGTTTGAAACTCCATCCTCCATCTTTTTTTTCTCCCAATAGTATAGATTCCCGGAAAAAAGCGAAGCAAAGTGCAACAAAAGTAGAGAAGNCTAAGCTTCCAAAAAAAAAAAAAAAAAAAAAAAAGCTTTTATTATTATTTAAATTCGTCTGAAAATTTCAAAGTTTGCTTCTTTTTCTCTTTTTAAAAAAGGCTTCGTCAAAGAGACTGAAGGCTTGTTAATCGATATTCTCCACCGGAGAAGAAATCGCCAGAAATCTCCCTCTCCTCTTTATCTAATCCTGCCGCCGGATTCGCTCTTCTTCGAGGTGCGTTTGAGTTTTCCTCTCTCTCTCTCTCTCGTTTGGATGTTTAGATATCATGGAAACATTTTGAAAAAGTGTTTTAAGATGTGCTCTGTAATGCTCATACTTTGCTGATTCCATTGGAACAAATCTGTTGATAGAACCAAATGATTCATTATTTCGGTTGCAGTGAAACAAGCAAAAGCCATAGAAGCTGGTCTTCGTCGGAGAAAACAGTAAAACTCCGATGAGGACAAGCGGTGACGTCTATGGAGCAGATGCTGCTTCTTCGAGAAGCCAAGAAGATAGAGGAGGGTGCAAGGAGGGGGACGATGATTCCCCCAGAAATCGCCAAGACTCGAACCCCAGTCAGTACACAGATCATCAACAAGCCGAGCTTTTCAGAAAGCTTGATTCCATTAAAGGCCATGTTCTCCGTGGTGGTGGTAATGGTGGTGGTCGTGGTCGTCATGGACCTTCTTACTACAATCCACATCCTGAGCCTTTTCCTTATGGAATGTATCCTTCCACGAGTAACCCCGCTCGTGTTCCACCTTACAGAGACCCTTATGGGTTCCCAACACCTCCTAACTGGCATTACCCAAATCAGATGCTGCCTCGTCCTCCCTATCCTCAAGGACACTATGTAGATATTGGTTCTGACATACTTGACCCACAGTTACAGGACCCTAGATTCTTTCCTGCTACACCGAGTCGGTACGGTGATGTCCCCTATAGCCCTGTTTCGCATCATGGCCAGAAACTTGGATCTTTTAGTCCACATGGTGCTCAAGGTCATCATCACACGAGGTGGCCTAGTGAAATCAACTCTGAAATTGGTGGCGGTGCTTTTGCTCGTGGGTATGTTCAAACTCCTGTGTCGGATTCTGACTCCCGTCGTTGCCATCCTCTAGCAGGTGGTGCGCCATTTCTAGCTTGTCACAACTGCTTTGAGCTGCTCTATTTGCCTAACAAGAAGCTTCTTGCTCAGGAAAAGCAACAAAAGCTGCAATGTGGTGCTTGCTCTGAGGTTATCAGTTTCACAATTGTTGATAAGAAGCTTGTTTTCTCTTCTTCTGCTCTTGCGGAGACTAGCCGATTTTCTGCAGAGGTTGAAGATAGAAGAAGCGCAGTGGTAGATGATTGTCCACTTAAGGATGAGGAACCAAGGATGCACCGGGAAACCAAAACTGTCCAGGCTATACCGCCGAGTGAACACTCAGATGATGAAGAAAGATCAAGCATTTCTAGTGAACCGCAAAAAGAGGTCGTCAAGTCTGTTCGCCGCAGAGTCAAAGGCGACAAAGTTCCTCCTCCAGCTCCTCCTCCTGAAAAGTCCAATCTTCTTGAGCTCTTTGAGTATTCTAATGTGAACCGAGCTGCACTCTCCTACGGAATGGCACAGTTAGGGTACAATAAGCAAGTATCCTTCACGAAACAAGACTCTCTGAAACCAGAATCAGCAGCTACTGAGACAGATGTTTCTTACAATGGGTACTATAATAACACTGAGGTGTCTGACGATTCAAGGATCGCAAAAGCTAGTAAGGAAGAAAGCAGACGTAGAAACCGAAAGGGGAGTAGCGAGTACAGTTTCTCAGAGATCACAAATAATCAAACCATCTGTAACGACCAATATGACGAGCAGTTAGAGGTTTGGGTGAATGGGCATCTAATACCGGAAGATCAAGTTATCAGCGCCGAGAAACAAGCTGGACCAGTTCAAGCCGGCAAGTACTGGTATGTTCCGGTTACAATTTGATTTTATTAGAGGACAAACTTTTCGATCAGACTCGTTAAAAGAAATGATGTTTGTATTATGGTTCTGATTAGGTATGACTACCGTGCTGGATTCTGGGGGGTGATGGGAAACCCGTGTCTCGGTATCATACCAGTAAGAACTTTCACAATTCTTCTATTCTACTTCTACTCTCTGTATTGTATCTTTGTATTGGTGATTGATGAAGAAATGGGAAACAATTCTTGGTTGATGCAGCCATTTATCGAAGAGTTTAGTCGTCCAATGCCGGATAACTGCGGTGCAGGAAACACAGGAGTGTTTGTGAACGGAAGAGAGCTTCACGAGAGAGATCTTGAGTTACTTTCAGCAAGAGGTCTTCCTGGAGGCAAGAACCGTTCGTACATCGTTGACATATCAGGAAGAGTTCTTGATGGAGACTCTGGTGAGGAACTTAAGAGTCTTGGCAAATTAGCTCCAACGTAAGCCCAACAAGTCTTTGAAATGAAGTTTTATATCAATGTCTAGTTAATTCTGAGATTCTTATAACTTGTTGTCATTATCTAAAAAATGTTATAATCTGATTCAGGATTGAGAAGGTTAAGCATGGATTTGGCATGAGAGTTCCAAGATACCTAGCTTCCTAAAGCTGCATCAGCTTGATTCAGCCTCTGATTAAAATCTTCTTTATTTGATTAACATGTATATTGTGCGTTATCTAACACACATCATTGGTTTGTTGCATTATGACCCACAGCTTCTTCTCTTTTCCTTGTTGTATTGGTGTATTTTAGTGTTCCAGTCTATTTCTTCTTGTTTTCGAAGCAAACCAAATCGGTTTGTGATTTTCGGTCTGGTTAAAGATAACCATATGCTTTTCTTCTGATCTGGTTGTATGTAAAAAATGCTCATTATTTTATTGTGGATAATCTCTTGGGGAATGAAATCATTTTTTGTTTGTTGTGGATATTGGATAATCATTTTTTATTGTCAAGAAATAAAGTAAATCATTAACCCTGTTTTTATCATCTTATTTAATACTATAGATCTTACAGGCTGTACCCGTCCTGTCCGTTGAATCGTTTTCAAGGAAGAGCAAATTGTCAAGCTATACGGTAGATTGCTGACATGTGTACAAATTTATATGAAGTAGGTCCACGAGGTAAAGATTTAAAACCATACCCATGGCCCATGGGGTCCAACATCTACGTCAAGCAACGACTCAAAAATTTATTCAGTATGGGCCTCATTATGTACCCCACTCCATGCATAAATTGGATGTATCTAATTTTGTTTTTGGTTAGACTTTCAATTTAAATTCGATGTATTTCGGTAAGATTATTTAAACAGAACAAACAGAAAATCTATTCAGCACAAACCAATATTTAATGAAGAAAAATATGCTAATGAAATATACCATCTACTGATCTACAAGACTTAAACGTTAAAGACCCAATATATTTTTGTCGACTGTTTGATTGTTTAGCCATTACATTTGTAAGCATAAGCAAGAATACTAGAATCAGTGGAACGAGTTTTAAGTTTGAATTTACAACTAACAATCATCAGATCTAAGGCGTGATGTCATAATCTTTAGGTCTTCTTTGGAAGGTGGTTTCGATCAGTTGCTCCGGATACGGTCATTCGCGAATGACATTTGTTCTCATCTCAGAATTTTGTACTTTCCGACAAATGTCTTTGTCAGTTTTTAACAGTTGAAAAATGACGGAGGATAAAAATACAGACAAAATTCTTTATAAAATATTACTCGATACATTTCGTTTCAGACTTAGTAATCCGTTATGCCATGTTCTAAGTATTTTTCAATGACTGGAAATGATTAATGGCATCGTGTCTCCGTATAAATCACTGACTTAATTATGCGTAAAGGGACAAAGTATATGATTTGCTTTGAGATTATATAATTAGTATCTTTAAAAACAATCAGGGATTCCTAATCATCACTGTGTCTGTATATATTTTTTTTTTCTGGTTCTCTCTCTCACAGAACTGTTAATCTCACAGATAAGCACGACCGACACAACAACAATTAAACCCGAGTAAATTAAATTAATTTACAGTATTATCAAGTTAATTATCAGAATTTCAAAAATAAATACTAAATGACTTTGAATTCAAGAAAACACAACAAAAATCCACTCTGTCATTTACCAGGAATCTCCTCGCTTTCAACGACAACCAAAAACCTTCAAGAAAAAACAATTCAATACCTTCCAAAATAAAACTCACTGATCTATCTCTCTCTCTAATTCCCACATGGATTCATTGAGATTACTGTCAAAGAGCATGAAGATCGAAGGAAACCCATTTGGCTCCTCTAACCAACGCAATCAAATTTTCCTCAAATCCGTCGCTTTCTTCCTTCTCGTCGGTCTCGCTTACCGTCTCATCGTCACCGACTCCACCGTACCTCCGGTTCCACATGTAAGAACCTCGCCGGTGGATCCTTCCGGTCTCACTACCGTCGCTCAAGCTCCAGCACCCGTTGATTCCCCTGGAAACACCACCATTGCTTCACAAAACGGTAAGAGATCTTTCTTTGTCAATCAATCATCAGTATAATTAGTCCGACATTCGAGGAATAATCAATACAAAAGAGTAAGATCCAAGCAACGTCTCTCATCAAAAAACCCTAAAGTTCCAGTGATGTTTATTTCGAGTCTGCTGCTTCAAAGTGTGTGTCTTTTGATTGAGCGTTCTCATTGTGAAGGTTCCACAAAGTGTGATATCTTTAGCGGGGATTGGGTACCAGACCCATCTGGTCCGTCCTACACAAATGATTCTTGTCGTCATATCCAAGAACACCAGAACTGCTTGAAGAACGGCCGCCCAGATGCCAACTACCTTCTCTGGAGATGGAAGCCTCGCGACTGCCATCTCCCTAGGTTTGATCCCGAGAAATTTCTCGACACAATGAGGAACAAATGGTGGGCTTTCATCGGCGATTCAATCTCTCGTAACCATGTCCAATCCCTCATCTGCATTCTCTCTCAGGTCTCACAACAACAAATATCATAGCTTTCGTCTCTGATTTGATTTTCAGCTTCCCAAGTTCACATTTTTTTGTTGTTGAAGGTGGAAGAGGTTGAAGAAATCTACCACGACAAGGAGTACAGATCAAAGATATGGAGATTCCCTTCTCACAACTTCACACTCTCAGTCATTTGGTCTCCTTTCCTTTTGAAAGCTGAGACCTTTGAGAACACTGAAGGCGTTTCCTTCTCAGACATTCAGCTCCATCTCGACCAGCTCGACCACAAATGGACTGACCAGTACACCAACTTCGACTACGTTGTCATCTCCGGTGGAAAATGGTTCCTCAAAACATCCATCTTCCATGAGAACAACACCGTAACCGGATGCCATTACTGCCAGGGGAAGAACAATCTCACCGAGCTCGGTTACCAATACTCTTACAGGAAGGCTCTCCGTTTGGTTCTAAACTTTGTCGCTGATCCAAACCATAAAGCTCAGGTTCTGTTCAGAACAACAACACCTGATCATTTCGAGAATGGAGAGTGGAACAGTGGTGGTTTCTGTAACAGAACAATGCCGTTTAAGGAAAGCGAAGGGGAGATGAAGAGCGAGGATGAATCCATGCGTGATATCGAGCTTGAGGAGTTCCGTAAGACCCAAGAACAAGAAGGTTCCAATGCCAACATTGGATTACTTGACACTACTTCTATGTCGCTACTCCGACCGGATGGCCATCCCGGACCCTACCGGTATCCGAACCCCTTCTCTGGAATGAAGATCAAGGATCAGATTCATATTCAGAATGATTGTCTTCACTGGTGCTTACCCGGTCCGATTGATTCATGGAATGATCTTATGGTGGAGATGATGCTTAACCGGGAAATGTACAGGTGAAAATGAAGAATTTTAGCCTCCTCGAATTCCAGATATTTCTTTGTAATTAGTTATTTGGTTTTTTAAAAAAGCCCACTAATTTTGAATTTGGGCCTAGTATGGGTCCAACTACTAGCTCGTGTCGTTCTCTCTATGTAAGAACAAAACGCCGTATTCTTTCAACTTCCCCCGCCGTCGCCATCTTATTAAGGGATCGTGTACAAATTTTTACTATTATTACGACATATTTGTCTACTTGATGTATTAACTTTTTTGTGGATTATAGATTTTAATTTATGTTTTTAAAAAGCTTTTTTCTGTTCGTTCGAATCAAATTTTGTTTTAAAGTATTTCACTTGTAATATGCAAAAAGACAGCCATTACTTTCTTTCTTTTTGTCGGGCATCACGTATATGTTGCTTTTTGTCGTTTAAATATTTAAAATGTTTACTACACACCATGACACCAACTTTGCTTGCGTTGGTTCGATATATCAATAGCAAAATGATAAGACATTTGATTTCCTGCTTTACTTCCTCCCTAACTTCTTACTACACACCAAAATTGCTTGTGTTGGCTTATAGTATGAGTCACAACCGCCTGCATTATAATCCACACAGTTTGAGATATAGCAAAGAATTATAACCACGAGTATATGCTTATATAAAGCCACTAGCTTGGTAGGTACCATGCACATATAAAACATGGACAAATAAGGAAAGACGATATAAATTATTGACTTCATCGTATTAGTTCTTGAATCTTGCATTAATGGCAGAGGCGAACACTCCGCATATAGCAATCATACCGAGTCCCGGTGTGGGTCACCTCATCCCGCTCGTCGAGTTCGCAAAGCGACTGGTCGACCACAACCGTTTCACCGTCACATTCATCTTCCCCGGCGAATCATCGCCGTCTAGTGCCCAAAGATCCGTTCTCAACTCTCTACCTTCCTCCATAGCCTCCGTATTCCTCCATCCCGTAGATCTTTCCGACCTTCCCTCGACGGCGGGAATCGAGACTCGGATATCACTCACCGTGACTCGTTCTATCCCGGCGCTCCGAGAGCTTTTCGGCTCGTTATCGGCGGAGAAACGTCTCCCGGGGGTTCTCGTCGTCGATCTATTTGGTACGGATGCGTTCGACGCGGCCGTTGAGTTCCACGTGTCGCCATACATCTTCTACCCATCAAATGCCAACGTCTTGTCGTTTTTGCTTCACTTACCGGAACTAGACAAAAGGGTGTCGTGTGAGTTCAGGGACTTGACTGAACCGGTTAAGCTTCCCGGTTGTGTTCCCGTAACAAGTAAGGATTTCGCCGATCCGTGTCAAGACCGAAAGGACGACGCATACAAGTGGCTTCTCCACAACGCCAAGAGGTTCAAAGAAGCTAAAGGGATCCTGCTGAATTCATTCGTCGATTTAGAGCCGCACGCTATAAAGGCTTTACAAGAACCGGCTCCTGATAAACCACCGGTTTACCCGATTGGACCGTTGGTTAACACAGGTTCATCTTATGCCGACGGGAACGATGAGTACGAATGTTTACACTGGTTGGACAAACAACCACTCGGGTCGGTTCTATACGTGTCGTTTGGAAGCGGCGGAACACTCACGTGTGAGCAGCTCAATGAGCTCGCTTTCGGTCTAGCGGAGAGCGAGAAACGGTTTATTTGGGTAGTACGAAGTCCGAGCGGGATAGCAAATTCTTCATTTTTCAACTCACACAGCCAAACCAATCCATTGACCTTCTTGCCACCGGGGTTCTTGGACCGAACCAAGGAAAAAGGCTTAGTGGTTGCGTCATGGGCTCCACAGGCTCAAATCTTGGCCCATCCATCCACCGGGGGGTTTCTAACACACTGTGGATGGAATTCGACTCTTGAAAGCATCGTAAATGGTGTACCGATGATAGCATGGCCTTTGTACGCAGAGCAAAAGACGAACGCATTGCTACTTGTGGAGGATGTTAGGGCGGCTCTAAGAGCGAGAAATGGTGAAGATATGATTGTACGAAAGGAAGAAGTGGTTAGAGTGGTTAAGAGCTTGATGGAAGGAGAAGAAGGGAAGGCGGTAAGGAATAAAATGAAAGAGTTGAAAGAAGGAGTTGTTAGAGTCTTGAGAGAAGATGGGCTCTCTGCGAAGGCACTCACTGAAGTTTCCTTAAAGTGGAAAGCCCACCAACGAGAGGTCGAACAAGACACGACCCACACTATAAGTAGTATTTAACTTTGTTTGCTCTCTTTATTTTCTCAGATTGACTTGATCCAAAGATAATGTTGATCTACCCAATAAGTAATAAGAATCAATAATGTAATGATGCTGACTGAGTCATACAAACAAAATTCATATAAGATGTATCAGTTTCGAGTAACTGATTGTAGAGAAATCCATTTACGACCCATCTTAGAGCAGGCTTTATGTTCTTTCACTATTGGTATACATCAATTGCAAAATCCTTTTAAATCATTAACTAAACAAACAAAAAAACAATCTACCTAAACCCGGATCAGATTTAGGCCACACGTAAATCAAATTTAAGACCACACTTGAAAAACTGCGTGACCTCCTCCAAATGATATGTAACTCGACATAATTTGTTTATAATATTGAAAAAAATTGTATTTATTTTCTAAACCTTACTGATATTTTTTTTTTCTTGAGCAAAACCTTTCTGATGTTTTCAAAAACTTAGACCCCCTGATCACTCATCAAAAATACAATTTTACCACTATTTTCTTTAAATNTTTTTTTTTTTTTTTTTTTTTGATCAACCCTTTTGGTTAGTTATCATCTCTGGTCTCGCAAAGAAGAAACAACTAACTTTTTTTTTTTTTTTTGGTACTTGTCGAATTTAAACTTTTGATTAGAAGATTCACAAGTGCAGTCTAATACTAATATACATATGACACATATCAATTATACATGAAATGTCAAAACGTAGGACTCCATAAACTTACATATGCCATATATATATAAATTATCATTTCCAAATTGTCCGCCTCGTCCATCCATCTTAAAAAAAAAGAAACGAGAATTCTCATTTTTTCCCTCTTCTCTCTTGTGATTTCTTGTGCAAGAAGCCTTTGGAGGTTCTTGATCGTGAAAGCCACTCAACTCGCTAGGTATGTTTGGAGGTTTTTGCTCGTGATCAATGGTTATTTAGTTTTGGCGGGAAACTCTGAGACTTGAGGTTTCGGAGTGTTCGTGGGTTGAATTCTTGCTGATCAATCGTTATCACTTTTGCTTTCTCCAAAGCTGTGATGGATGATTCTGGGTAGTTGAATCTTGGGGGTGATAGTTCTTTATCTCATCATCGTCAATCAATTTGGGCGGGAGATTGTTATTGTATAGACTTGAAATCACAGAGAAATCTTTGCGTTGAACTGAGAATTCTCAAAAACGTAGTGACAAAGAGATGGACAAAAACGAGGGATCCGCGTGGAAGAGCAAAAAGGAGGGATTAACGGGGAAGGACAAAACGATCGTCGAGGACTCGTTGAGGGTAAACCTTTGGTTTCTACCTCTTTATCTGGATCTTGAATCTTTCATATAAACCAATCACTTGTTTCTCTCGTTTACCTTTGCAGCTACGTGATATGCAAGAGTTCCCCTCGTCGTCTGGAGTAATACAATCCAAAAGAGAGCTGAGAAACGCTCATCTAGACTGGTCACCTGCTGATGATGGGAAAACCTGTCCTGAGCTTCTCCCACAACCCCAAACTGGTTTTGTGAATCCACAGGGCCGGGTATTCGGAGGATGTAGTAATCGACTGTCAAGTTTCACTGAGCTTTGCGAGGATAAAGAGTTTCCCCAACGGGAAACAGTGGCGCCAAATCCAGACTCGTCTTCTTCATCCGGAAAAGGAGCCATGTCAACAGAGGTAGAGACACCAAAAGTTGCTGCTCCTACTGATAAACGAGAGATGGACAAAAACGATGGATCTGTGGGGAAGGACAAATCTCCCGATCAGGCCTGGTCGATGGTAAGTTTCTGGTTTCTAGCTCTTTACTTTGTATCTGGAATCTTCATATAATCACTTGTTTCTCTTGTTTACCTTTGCAGCTACGTGATATGCAAGAGTTCCCCTCGTTGTCTGGCGAAAGACAATCCAAAAGTGAGATGAGAAACGCTCATCTAGAACCTACGACAGTCAATCATCGCTCGTATTCTGAAATAGTGGAGCAAGAAGACAACTTGTCGTCAGCTTCAGCTCAAACTGGGAATATAAAGAAAGACGTGTCTTCATCCCGGAAAGGAACCGTGTCAGGAATCAGTTGGTCTACAAAGGTAGAGACAGCAGAGTCTTCCTTCCTCACATATAACCCACTTGACAATATCTGCTTAAAAATTTACCAGTTTGTGTGCATTCATTAGGCTCCTACTGAACCAGTCCCCCCCTCCCAGTCTTCCCCCTCTGATACGAAATCTCCAAAGGCTGTAAGTTGTCAACCCAACCTATTTTCTTGTATGGATGGACTTTTTGTATGAGAGACTAACAATACTCATGTCGCAAACCATCCTGCAGGATCATGGATCACACAGTTCAGATGATGACATGGCATAAACAAACACTATAGACAACAGATGTACAACACAATTTCATAACAGAGAAGATATGATTGTGGCCCTATAAGAAAAACACGTGGTTAGAGAAAGAGAGAGACGGCATTGTGTAACTAGATTAGATATTATGTGTAGACTACTAAATAAGATGCAGGGAAGAATGAGAGCAAGAAAGTAGCAAAGAATGAAAATGCAAGCAACAAAGCAGTCGTCGTATGCTTTTTTCCACAAAGTTTTCATATTCCCAATACTATATAAAATGTATCACATCATATATGACAAGAAAGCAAGGATTAAACTAGTTTTTCGATACATTCAACTCAATCATCAAGCAGCGCCTAGAACATTTCAGACCAGAATTGATTCAAGTGGAACCATCGTCTCTCGCTTCTATTCTTCGCGTTGCTAATGAAATCGAGGTCGGAATAATCCTCGTTAGGATTCAGCAACCCAAGAAGAAAAGAATTTGGTTTATTAAAAAGAAAGCCCATTAAGGGAGAGACATGCTGGTGTCCTCAAATGAAATACGGTTCTTGCTTATATAAACATAAGTGGTTTTATGTTCTGCATTTTATCAAATGAGCCTATTTAGTAAGTGGGCTACACGTTTTATCAAATGCCTATTTTGCATGGGGTAAAATAAATTAACAATCTTTCTTCACTATACTTTACTGATCGACACATTTCTAAACAATGGTAAATAATATTTTTTTATAATATGTATAGTTAAACCTCAACTAAAACCCTTTTACATTAATTTTTTCAGATAACCAATTAATTTTAGTGATTTTTTTTTCTTACCTCAAAAATTATCAGAAACACTTACTGGTTTTTGCTATTTTTGTCCGGTGACTTTTAACTTAGATTGAGATATAACGTAGAGATACAAATATGAAATTCCGAGAAACAACAACTTAAAATACAAGAACAGAACTGCAGAATTACCAACGAATAGAGGCTATATGTATATATATATTTCATTATTCTTTTTCATTATTAGAAAAAAATGATTTAGAATTTGCAATCAACGTAATTGAGATCTTCGATGATTCTTCATCACCCAAAACCTCTCAATCTCTTCTGCTGTTCTTCCTGGAATCCTCCCAGCTATTAAGTCCCACCTTCACAACCACAAAAACGAGTTCATCTTTAATTCCCTATTTCCCTTATTAAAATCACATATTTAAAGACTACCCGACAAATAAAGACTAATTAATAGTAAGAAATAATCAAAAACCTTTCGCCGACTAGCTTATACATTCTGCAGATCAAATCCTCTTCTTCTTGAGTCATTGCTATTTCTTCCCACTCAAGACTGCTCACTTCTGTTTCACGTCATCATTTCAAATTTTCACATTTGTTCAAAAGTAAAATTCATACGGCAACTTATTTTGAAGATGCCTGAGAAATATTCATACCTTCAGAAGAAGAGCCAGCAATGGTGGCATAGGCATTGGTCTTGAGATGCTTCGACTTACGCTGATTATCCATCTGAAATGACCCCACGATTTACGATCCTACCGTACGAACTTTAAGGCTAAATTCGGTTTGGTACGGTTTAAGGTAGAGAGAGATCGAGCAGGGAGAGACTGGTGGATTTTTAAGGGAAGAACACGAACCCTCTTCTCTATTTATAGTGTCAAATTTTAACGACCGGTTTGGTCGGTTTCCACATTAAGTTATCTTGTACTTTAATTTCCTTCAATCGGTATTTAATTAAATTGTTAGTGTACACATAACAAAACAAAGAATCTTAACTCTTGTTTTTATTAATTAATTTGCAACTTATGGGTGGCAGTATTATGCCAGTATGAATGTAATGCTTGTGGGATTTCGTTGTGAACCAATAAGAATGATATCAAACATGTTTCATTACATCAGTTGCTCCGTCATGTTTCTATGTAAATTGCTTTTAAAATTGGTAAGACTAACTACTTGCCCTGAGTTGATGTTTTATATGCAGTTAATATATATGTGGGCTTAATAAATCTTTTTCTTACTACGTAGGTTAGTTACAGTTACACATACACGGATACACTTTTCTTTCTTTCCAACCTCTCTAACTTAAATGAAAATGTGTTGTTGGAACTATGATTTTGCAGTATATATGGTTATTTCAATCAGTTAAAAAGACTGTTTTGATTTTCTTGAAATTAAATTTAAGCAGTGTTATGTCTGGAAAAAAATATTATCAATAAGAATCATAAATACGTTGCCAATGGTTGATTACATGACAATAAAACAGTAACTTTTTGGTAAACTGTTCAGCAAATAACAATCAAATCCTCTCTTTTTTTTTTGCTGCTATGCACTATAGGAGAATCACTTACAAAATTTCATCTGAATTAAAGTCCCAATTTAATGAAAAGTGTTGTTAGAACTATCAATTGGAGAGTTGAAAGTTTGTTAGAGTTGAATATAATAAAATTAATTATAGCGTTGTGGATATTCCCTCTATTCCCATTATTCACATCGCAATGTTATTCCATGTTTCTTTTTATTTGGTTCGGTTTATTATTTATTTACAGGACTTTCACAAAAGGTTGAGCAAAGTACTGAACAAACTATGCAGTTGCAACTGAACATGACACGTGGAATTTTTGTTTATTTAATTTGTTGGGACCATGGCATGATTCATGACGCATCCAATTTTTATATATAGAAGTTAAAAATACATATTATTAATTCTGCCGTCAAAAATAGAAAGTTATTTTCGGTCTGCTGCACAGAATTTTTACGACTAGAGAGACAATAGTGGATGTTAAAAATAAAAGAAGAGAAACTGTATAAAGGAAGCAAAAAGGAAGAGAAATTATAAAGGTTGCCAAAAAATAGACATAAAAGAGTTGACTGAAATAAATATTACAAAATTCGAAATTCTAGCTTGCAAATTACATATTTTATTAGACAGTAGCAACACCGGACGGTGATGAATTATCTTGTGTGTTTTATGACAACACTATGAAATCACAATTGTTCTATTCGAATAAAAATCACGATATGGATTATATAATTTGAAATGCTAAGTATATTTCAAACTTTTTAATATGCCTTAAAAAGTTGAAACTGGGGAATCCATTAGCAAGGGTGCCTGAGAGTATTTTTTATCATTAAGCCCTCTCTAAACACATGTTTTTTCATATCTTCCTCTCAATTTTTTTTTCTTTCAATCTAGCCCTTCTAAGACAGAGGCTTCTAGTTATTTATTGAGACTTACAAAAAAAAAGTTTTGTTCAAGGTCGAATCTCAATGGAAAACTATCCATACCAAGGAAAAGTGACAAGGATTTAACAAGGAGAAATAAGTTTTACAACCTAGATGTTGAATCAAATCAAATTCGGGTTTTCAGTTATGTTTCAGAAGAAAGTTTTTGTCAGAGATCATGAAGTCGAAGAAAAGGACAACCATAACAAGTCATAAGGAACGAATGATCTTATACAACCTGCGATGCATTTGTGGCTAATGTAAGAGATGTGAATAGCGGGGTGAGCTTCTATCACCATGGTCTGCCTTTTCCTCCTAGCCGGCGTGCAAGCTCAAAATCTTTTCGCACTGATATGAACAGAAACAGATATGGATGGATGAGTACATTCTATATACGACTGATAAGCAAGTATTGGCCTAAAAAGGACACAGAAGTATGCGTGTGATTCCTAAATTTTAAGACTGAAAATGTCTTGATTTGGAGTACTTACTTAGAGTAACACGTCTAGCATGGATAGCACAGAGCATCGAATCAGAGAACAAACCCACTAAGTAATCTTCTGCCGCCTGTCCAAAAAGGATTCACGATTAGGTTCAACTCGTGATCAAAGAAAACGACTTCATTCATATAACATTCATTATCAAGAACAAAAAGGTTGAAGGATTAGTACCTCTTGAAGAGCCACAAGAGCTTCAGCTGTCCAACGAGTAATATGCGGAGGGGCACAATTATGGGTTATAGATCTCACCTGATAGAAAAACGTTACATTAGTTTTGATTGGAACATAAATTGGCATTTCCATATCACAGTCGAATCATGATAAGCATAATACGGGGATAAAGAAGATCCTGGGATACAGTATCGACTCAAGTGATTCAACACAAGATTTAGAATTGCAGTTACAGAAAAATCGATGAACAATCAATAACCTCAAAGACAAGTTCCTTAAATCTGAGGGTTATAGCCAGCTAATGAGTTGTAGTAAAAAATGTCATATGAGTATGATCAATTGCATTTATGTTGAGAACAGAATCACCAAGTTCATTGCACAAATCCTACGAGTAAGGCAAATGAAACACCAAACCAAAAAAACTTTGCGTCTACTTTGGCATTGTGTGATAATTATGCAAGTGGAAGGCAAAAAGGAAGAGTTCTAAGGAGAAACGTACTTCTCTGATGAAACTAGCAGCTGGGATAAGAAGTTTAGTGTTCTTCTGGAAATGGCGAATCTCTCTGAGAGCAACAGTTCCTGGCTTGTAACGGTAAGGCTTCTTGGTGGAACCTACCAAAGGACAAACACCACACAAAGATAAAAGAACAAATGCAAATAATACATAAAAGAAAATATCAATTAAGAAACATTTGTTCACTGACTTTGTGGCATAGCCTGTCGAGTTCGCTTAGCCCCTTTCTTCACAAACAAAATGGATAAAGTAAAAAGATGAGCAAATAACCGAAATCCAAAAGGTTTCATAAGCAAAATGGTATAGTATAGAAATCTTACTTTTGTACCAGTAGTCGGTGGTGGAGTAGCAGGAGTTGCCGCTGCAAAATGTCACAAAAGGAGATAAGTTCACACAAACAGAGAGATGACAAATAGAGCTAAAGGAATCAAAGCGTGGCAAAACTGACTTGGTTGAGCATCGTCTCCGCCTTCACCTCCACTGCCTCTTCTCGCCGGTGTCTAACATTGGACAAATTCGTCAGATAAGGAAAAATGTGAATCAAAGTTTGGAAACCTAAGACGGAAACGACGCCGTACCGTACTCGGACCTGCCGCCGCGGAAGAAGAAGCAGTGCCATCTACATTTTCATATCCCAAATTAGGGTTAAACAAATCCCTATTAAAAAGTCAGAATAAATCAATTGGGAGAGGAAGAAGCAGAGATAATACTAGTTCGATTGCGATCTCGTGCCCTGGATGCGAAATGCTTGGTTCTCGCCATTGATTCCTGCCGGAGATATCGCGTCGTCAAGAGGAATCGTTAAGAGAAAGGAGAAAAAAAAAACGAAAGGTGCGGTTAAGAGAGTCACTCACCTGATGACAGACTACTCAACATGAGAGGCGGGAGGTGATTTGTTTTCCCGCTCCACCTTAAATTTTTGATTTTCAAATCGAATCTGCTTTCTCCCACAGATGGTTTGTTTTTTTACTTTTTCGGGTCTAACATACAGAGAGAGAAACTCCGAAGCTTTTATTTGCACTGATAACATGCCATCTCACACAGAGGGTTTGCTTTGCAGATAACCGTTGCGGTACGATGAAACGACGGCGTTTGTTCATAAGGCCTTTTTGGCCCACCGTTGGTTGTACAATATTTTACATTCAACCCCCCATTTATACGAAAATGAAAAAAGGGGACGGGATTTACTTTTTTATTTACCGTGAGATTTGCGTTTTTAACTTTTTTGAGAAAAAGCAAGAGGATGTAAAGTGAGATCATCTTTTTGGTAAACAACACAACAACAGAGTAAAAAGGAGAGACGAATGAATGGTGAAATCGACACCAACGTTTTTCGGATTTCTTCCTGAGATTCCTTACATTTCCTAAGCATTCTAATCAATTTCACATCAGGTTCTGTACAACAGAGGACCGAAACCTTTCTGTATAAAACATTTTCACTACTACATCTTTGTAATATATAAACATGGGTTTGCAATTACATTGCTTTTTCTTTTTACAAAAATATCTACAAAGACAGCAACGGTCCCAAAACCACGACCAGAAGACTTTTTTTTTTACATCAAAACTTCACCATTGGAGAATAGACGTTATCACACACGCATATATGTAATGTAACCTTGGAGAGTCTCCATATAAGACCAAACCAAAAAAAAATTTCCTGCTGAGTAATAATTATATCACACATATACACACGAAAACTAAAAATCGATACTTTCACTTTCACTGGCCTAGACCATTTTAATTATGTCGAGAGACAAGTGATGTCCTGAGAAGCCAACCTTTCAGAAACATCTGCCAATGATTTCAGATTACATCTTATGAGTGCTTCGACAAAGTAGCAAGTCTCGTCCTTTGTGTTTCCTTGAGGCACATCAACTACAAACGACTCGATCACCATTGTTCCTGGTCTTCCTTCAATCATCTCCGGATGAACCGTCACTATCGAAGAGTAATTCTGCGGAAAGAGATGACATTCCTCATTCTCCTCTAAAACACAATTCTGTGTGTAAAGTATGAGAAATTGAATTTTGTGGTTTACCTTAAGTCTATGGTCACCACCGATGATTTTGATACCGAGTATGTGTTCGTCATCGTCGAGAAGCTCCAGTCTCTCGGTGCTTGTAGTTGCAGGAAGGCCAGATTTGACATCAACTTCTCTGAGGCTGCCGATTTCAGGATCACCCACCACTGTGCATCTGCTCACGAAAGGTTTGTATTTCTGCGGCTGATCAAATCTCCTCACGAGTGACCAAACCTACAGTGAGAAAACATCGTAATCCAAACGTCAGCTTGAAAAAAAACTAAGCAGCGGCGAAAATCTGACATATATATATATATATAAAGATGGCAGAATTTTCAAGAAAACAGAAAGGTATTGGCGAAAATTAAAAGTCAAAAAACGAAAAAGCGTACGAGATGAACAGGAGCGTTGATGTGTTTGACAAGAGCAGAGGTACACTGGTCTTCTCTGCAGTCATGTTGATGATGTATCCGTATGTACTGCACCGTCTCAAGTCCACCGTACATCTCCGTGCCGCCTCCGACGCCGTCCATGTCCTCTTCCCAATAGAATCTTAATTACTCTCTCTCTCTCTCTCTCTTGGAGGGAATCTGTGAAGTGGATGGATAAATAGAAGAAAAGTCCGTAAAACAAACAAAAATAAAGAGAAGATGCTTCTGTATGCAAACAAGAAATTAAAAATTCATTTAATTTAATACTTTCCCCCAATAATCAATGAACCCACCGACATATAAATAACTCTTTTTATTATGTGCCTAAACTCTTTTCTTTAGCTTCTTCTCCTTCACACATTTTTAGCTTTTCAAACCATACTAATAGTTAGCTCTTCTTCTTTTTTTCTTTAATACAGCTAAACAACAAAAGATTAATCAAAGTGCTGGTTCTGTATGACTTTTTGAGACCTAATCCGAATAAAACAAACCAACTGCTTAGAAAATTATTTGTTATGATGAGGTAAGGTCGATTCGAACTTTAGAGATAGTTTATTAATAACATTATTAAATAGAAGTAGACCATGGTGATTATAATACCTAAAGTTTTTTTTATTGAATTTTTAGTCTTTTGTTATATTTTGTATGTACCGAGCCAAACATAAACAGAACATCAATTGCTCTGTAAGACGCACGCCTGTTTAAATATACATTATATCTAAAATAAGCCAAAAAATTCAAATCGAATATCCATGGGTGTAAATTGTTTGGTATGCTAGTTAGAGTAGAGAATATGCTGAGTTATATTCTAGCTAGTTGGTCTTCACAAATATACCATAGTCCAAAAGGAAAAGGATAGGTTCATTGGTTAAAATTTGAGGATTTTTTCGTGCATCGGGCCCCATATGTCATGAATCATAGATATAATTCTTGTTGTTGTTGTTTACCTTAAATTTAGTTGTTAAAAACATTTATTGTACTAAGATAAGATAATGTCCAATACGGTAATACCATATCTTACTTTTACTTTACTTTTGTTAAAAGTCATCAACGCTAATTACGCTTACAAATAAGTAATTTATGCACAACTATTACAATTAGCGAGTTCAACTTTTCATGACTCCTTGTTTTCGAACAAAGAAAACATAATCACGTCTTAGATAACTATAGTTCAATGATTACCTTATCTTCAAACAAATTAATTATGGTTTAAGGTTTCAGATATAAGAATCTCTCTATCTTGTAACCATTTTAGCCAACACAAATAAGTCTAACTGGAGCCTTTTTTTTCCAATTCTAATGATTTATGCTTACGAAACTCTCATTATCTCAACTTGCGAGCTTATTATTTGTCTGCTTTAGTGCTAAGTGATCATCTAGTACTTCAAATATTAAAGAGCGGTAGCTGATGATAATTACAGTAACACCTTATCGGATAGGATATGATCAGCTTTGGGCATTACTGCATTAGGCATGCAAATTTAACGCAAAAAGAGGGCTTTAACGTGAATGCTAACGGCCACATGATAAAACGACGAGTCTTTTTAGTAACAGCGACATTACAACTAAATATGGTCAAATTATAGGAAATATGTTTACGTGTCCTCTTTTTATTGGGTTATCGTCTGACTATTCAAGTTCACTTCACTTATTGTGGCGTATCTCGTCAAATTGACACGTTGTAAATCCACCTTTTTGCTTACTTGGATAACTTTTTGCCGGCCAATAGATTCTCGAACCCGTGCGAGCGAATTAGAAAGAAAAACGTTACTAAAAATCTAATTTACTTTTTGCTTTTTGTTTTGTATCGGCAGCCACAGAACCAACAGTCTCTATTTTTTCGTTCAGTCAAAAACATGGATTCTCCAGCCTACACCAGCTGATCTATCTGACCATTCACGTACCAGCCGAAGGAGAGAAAAATGCTGTTAAAGTTGGACATCTTTCTTCTGTAGGTACTCGACCATCGTTTTGAAGAATCAAATTTTCTGCTCATCATGGGAGACATGTTAAAAGAGTTTTGTATTCGCCAGGTCTCTTTGCTCTATGAGAAGGATCGCTACTTTCTGTTGTTCATAAAGTATTGTTTTGGACATGCCTAGCTGATGGACTTTGACTACGTTTTCTTTGCAAATTAGTTTTAAGGTTATCTAGGAACAAACGAAAAACGTAATAAACTCCTCAGCTACCGTAAGATGGACCACACAAGGCCCGATCTGTAAAGGACCATCATAGTACACACGCCAATGAAACAAATAGCTTTCCTCAAGCAAGAGAAGAAAATAGCGTTCCTCAAGCAAGAAAGAAAAAACTTCACAACCCTTGAGCTTTAATCCGTTCTTCAGCCATTTTCTTCTTGATCTCATGTGCTGCATTGAAAATCCCCATAGTTGGTTTGTCACACACAAAGCACTTCTTGTTCTTCGTGTGATGCTGCATCATTACATAAAAACAAAACTATTAGTTTCACAAACCAAGATACAGAATCGTAACTGTGACTTAATGAATTCACCATCATACCTTCAAAGCACAATGCTCGCAGAAGTAATGCTTGCACTTGGTGACAACTGGATCAACGAAAGTATCTCTGCAAATGAAGCAAGCAAAGGGCAATGCATCATCGTCATCGTCGCTGCTGTTGTTTTTAGCGTCATCATCATCTTCATCTTCAACTCCCATAGCTTTATTTCTCTTCCTAACCTTCTCTGCTTCTTCCCACTCTTTCTCTATCTGCCATCCCGGTTTGTAATCCCCACGGTCATGCAAGAACTTACATGAATCTCCATACCCACAGTATCCGGTTTCTTTGTAATCCTTGCAAATATCTGGCTGGTAATCGAATCTAGCCGATACTCTGATATGAGCAGAAGCTCTCAACGGCCCGTGTGAGCCTCCAGCTTTCTCGCTAGAGATTGTTTGCTCTCTTCTAAACCCAGCTTTGTGATCTGTATATCCATGAATTCCAGTATACAGCTTCTCATCCGAAGCCTTATTTTTATTCCCTTTCAAAGCTTCGTCTGCTCGCTTAAGAACTCTCTCACGGATAGCTCGTGCATCCTGATTGAAGTCGGTCTCGGTTTCTAGAGTTGCAGTGGCTCGACTGTCGTTCTGAACCTGGATCTCCTTGGATGAATCGTAGTGGAAGACGGGTTTCTCGGAAGCCTGGCTAGTGGTGGCAGAGCTCTTGGATGGTCCAGAGGAAAAAAACAACTTGCTATCGGGTTTAGCAACTTTCTTAAGGTTGTTCAATAAAGAGCTTTCGCTTTTGGAATCTTGGTCTTCTTCATCAGCGACCGCCGGTCTTTTCCTGATGTTTTTAGGTTTTGATGGCTTCTTGAAGAAAGTGCAAACTGAAAACAGAACAATGATATAAAACAAAAAATTGCTCAGTGCATAGAGTTTTCTTGCTGAGATACTCTTTAGAACTAACCGTGGAAGCAAGTTGAAAGGTCTAAAAAGCTCAATAAGGCAACACAAACTCAACGGGAAGTGAGAGAGAAGAAAGGATATATGTACCTTGTTGAGACTGAGACTCTTCTTTCACAGCAGGTTGAGAATCTCCCTGCTGAGATGTTTTGGGATCAACAGAATCTGACATTGTGAGATGAGACTATGTAAACACACAATCACACCACTTGAAATTCGTCCCTTCAGTGTTGTTGTTACCTGCCTACGTGACAACATTTCAGATTAAAGTTACTTCTCCCTAATTCAAACAATTAATCCATGGAGAAATTCGATTTCCAAAATCAAATACCCAAATAATCAGTTTGAAGAAACCCTAAGCTTATTTACACTCACAGGCATATATACGGAGCGCAACACCAAAATTACAAATCGAAATTGGGTTATGAAAGCTCGACGAACATACTAACGAACAACGACAGAGAAAGCAGTATAATAATACCTTTAAGTAACCTAGGAAGTCCTTGCCGGTGAGACTACGCCGGGAACGGGAACGACGACGGCGTTCGGGGTTTACCGATCTGAGACCGAAAACGAAAGAGGGGGAGAGAAGAAGATATATAAAACTACATTAATACGGAACCTGGGACGAGGCGGTTTAATTGAATCTGGGTATTGATCTAAATGGGCGGCCCAAGTTTCTTAATGGGCCCAATGCTTCAAATTGGCAACTTGTTTTTTTTTTTTTCTCCCGCGTACTGACGACTTTGACCAAGTATTCATTTGACTTTTTGAGTTTTATTTTAATTGCATATATATTTCCATTTCCCTCTCTTTTGTCGGATACTTGCTCTAATTTTCCAGGAAAGTACACAGATACAAGTAAACGTCATGGGTTTCTCTTTCTAGCGACGAGCTCAAGAAGAAGAAAACACCGGTGAAGAGCTTCGTTAGACTTGCAATCTTGGAGATAGTTACTTCGTTAATTCCAGGTAAGTTACGGAGATACGTGACGATGAAAAGTTTAATTTCGATTTACGTTTTGTTTTTTATGTTACTGGTTCCGTTTCTCAGAATCCGAACGATTAGATAAATCAATCTAAAATATCTTCGTACGTGTTTCTCTTCATAACCCCCATTTTTGACGATCGTGTTTATGTTGAAACTTCGATGAACAGTGATTACAAGTTGGTATGGTTTCGAATGATTGACAAGAAATAGGTAGGAATTAAAAGAATTTGGTAATCAGGTTAGGTGAAACTTGACTGATTCTAACAGTTCAAATTAGTTACTTTGAAGAAATATATTTAAAATATTACACATTAGGTGTATAGTTGCTTTTTAGATATTAATTTTGGAGATTATTGTTGTACGTAATCATGGAGAAGATTTCGTGTGACTAAGTTTTGTTCTTATTATATAATTTAGGAATCGTCACACTGTAAGCGAAACATCAGTTGAAATATATCCAAGGTTTGGCTGATGGCATTCATCCATGATAACCGTGTGGGGTTAGTTGGTTGAATCAGTCTTGTTTCTACAGATAAATGAATGATTTTTACAGTGTATAATTTAATCGTTTTGTTTTAGGTTTAAAGATGGAGATAGATCATTAGCCTCTGAGTATGGTGGGGGAAGAAAAGCTAGACCTTCTTTAGATAAAGTGTTAAAAAATGTGAAGTGGGGATTTGAGAAAGGTTCAGAGAAAATCAAAACCTTCGAGAATAAGGATACTGACCAGAAAGTTCAGAAGGAACAATCTAGTGTTACTCAGAGGAGCATCATAAACCCACATGGTTTGTTTCTGCAGAACTGGAACAAAATATTCCTCTTTGCTTGTGTGGTTGCTTTGGCGATTGATCCTCTGTTTTTCTACATTCCCATTGTCGATGGCGTGAGGCACTGTTTTACAATGGACTCAAACTTGGAGATAGCCGCAAGTTTGTTCCGTACACTCATCGATGCCTTCTACATAATTCACATTGTGTTTCAGTTCAGGACGGCTTACATCGCTCCTTCTTCCCGGGTTTTTGGAAGAGGTGAACTGGTAGATGATGCTAAAGCAATAGCCCTAAAGTACCTCTCGTCTTACTTCATCATTGACTTACTTTCGATCCTTCCTCTCCCACAGGTAAATGACTAACTATTCAAAATGTCAATGGTATAGCGGTGTTTGATGTGGTTTCGTTATGGTGCAGATTGTAGTCTTAGCTGTTATTCCAAATGTTGCCAAGCCAGTCTCTTTGCTCACAAAGGACTACCTTAAATCTGTCATAATTGCTCAATATGTTCCTCGGATTCTTCGTCTGTATCCGCTTTACACAGAAGTGACAAGAACATCTGGCATTGTTACTGAAACAGCATGGGCTGGAGCTGCTTGGAACCTCTCTCTCTATATGTTAGCCAGTCATGTGAGTTGTGGATCATTAGATAACTGCCTGAATCGTTGTAAATGTAAAAAGGTTGATCAATTTTTATATGTTTAACTTACTTATTCAGGTGTTTGGAGCTTTATGGTACTTAATCTCAGTAGAGCGAGAAGACAGATGCTGGCAAGAGGCGTGCGAGAAGAGAGAAGGCGGGTGTAATATTAGTTCTCTGTACTGTCCCAACAATCAAGATGTTAGAAATGATTTCCTGGCCACTACTTGCCTATTCCTTGACCCTGATGAGATTATGAACTCAACGGTCTTCAACTTTGGCATCTTCACTGATGCTCTAAAGAGTGGGGTCGTTGAATCACATGATTTCTGGAATAAATTCTTCTACTGCTTTTGGTGGGGCCTGAGAAATCTTAGGTTTGAAACACAAATAAAACTATTCTTGAAGGCTCTGGTTTCGCTGTTAAATCTCCTTTTCACACAAACTAACTAACAATATTGTGATGCTCTTTGTAGTTATGAAAAATTTGAGTTATGAATAATGACCAATTTCTAGTTGCATCTCTAGCAGATGTATCTGGAAACACTGTCACAACTCGAAGAAGTTATCATGCTCACGAGTTGCTTTATCTGTTGCAGTGCCTTGGGACAAAATCTCCAAACGAGCAAATTCGTCGGTGAAATCATCTTTGCCATATCAATTTGCATATCTGGACTAGTCTTATTTGCACTACTTATCGGCAATATGCAGGTAATGGCCTCAAAGAATCTCTTTATTTATTTGATTTGTTATATTACACACATAAGTTTTCAGGAAACTCAAGTAAATTTATGTATGATTTTGCAGAAATACTTGGAATCTACAACGGTTAGAGAGGAGGAAATGAGGGTGAGAAAGAGAGATGCAGAGCAGTGGATGTCTCATAGGATGTTACCCGAAGATATTAGGAGACGTATCAGAAGATACGAACAATATAGATGGCAAGAGACAAGAGGAGTCGAAGAAGAAACCCTTCTTCGTAATCTCCCTAAAGACCTCAGAAGAGACATTAAACGCCACCTTTGCCTTGATCTCCTCAGGAAAGTAAGTAGTCTTCTTTAATACCAACTGAACCAAGAATATTAGGTCAACATTCAGAATCGAATTATGTTTGTTCTTGGTAGGTGCCTATGTTTGAGATAATGGATGAACAATTACTTGACGCTGTTTGCGATAGGCTAAAACCGGTTCTCTACACAGAGAACAGCTACGTGATCCGTGAAGGAGACCCTGTTGGAGAAATGCTATTTGTGATGAGAGGAAGGCTTATGAGTGCCACCACTAATGGAGGAAGAACTGGGTTCTCGAGTGTCGTGTACCTTAAGGCAAGCGAATTCTGTGGAGAAGATCTTCTCACGTGGGCATTAGATCCTCAATCTTCCTCTAACTTTCCCATCTCGACAAGAACAGTTCAAGCTCTAACTGAAGTCGAAGCCTTTGCTCTTGCAGCAGATGATCTCAAGTATGTCGCTTCACAATTCAGACGCCTCCATAGCAAGCAGCTCCAACATACTTTCAGGTTCCGTCTCTCTGTCCTCTCTCTTCAGCTTCTCTGGTTCTGTTTGATTCGGTCTTGTCCGTTCATATTGTGAAATAAAATTTAACTGGATCTTAGTGTAATCTCAGGTTTTATTCGGTGCAATGGAGAACATGGGGCACGTCTTTTATACAAGCGGCGTGGCGGAGACACTGTCGAAGGAAATTAGCCAAATCACTACAGGATAAAGAAGACCGTCTCCGAGACGCACTCGCTAGCCAAGACAGAGAACGCGAACGCAAACTCGATGCTGCACCCGCTTCGTCGTCGTTGAGCCTTGGAGCCACGCTTTACGCGTCGCGTTTTGCCTCAAACGTCCTACATAACCTGAGGCACAATATCTCCAACCTACCTCCTCGGTACACTCTTCCTTTGCTACTTCAGAAACCAACCGAGCCTAACTTCACTGTAGATCATACAAGGGACCCTTTAGATGGCTAATGACACGCATGCCACATGTAACATATGATGTGTTTGGCGACATGGTTAACGAAAAGCAATAATAATATTGACGATCCAAGAAAGTATAAATTTGTTTATCAAGCATTCAAGCTTAAGAGAAACCGAAATAATGGGCCGCAAGCTTAAAAATAAGCCCACCAGTTATAAAGACTTCTTTCTCTCTGATTTCAATCCAAATATTGAAAATCGTTTTCGATGGTGGATCAATGTTGCAGTTGTTCGTAGAGATTCTAACACAATGACAGAACTTCGGGAGTAAGAATGTGTGAATGCGGGATATGGCCAATCTTGTGAGCCGCTTAACTTTGGAAAAATTCAGTTCAGTATCAGACATGGAGGTCTGAGTGTTTTATCTTTATAGTGTCAATTCAAATAAATTTGTATAGTGTGCCACTCATTTAACACTAACAAGTATCAAGGTTGTGTCTTTTAGATTAGGTTCTTGGGGTGGAGAGATTAAAAAAAGAGCTTCAAACAAATGGAAGGAAATGTAGAGGAACGTTGAAAGAGAGAGTAGAGAGAGACTGAACTTGCTACAATCAACACCATATTGTACATCCCAACTAAATTCATGGCGACCAAGAACCGAGTAAAAAGGTCATTCATATGCAAACAGGTGGTTCTACTTTTACCTTATTATTATATTATATAATAATCCTCTTTGTTATCATGACGTAAATAGCCTATTATGCTCGATCACTTTTGCTTAGGAACATTCAAAAGCTTAACTTAGGTAATAGATTATATATTTTTAATAGTGTGTAACAACTAAGGCGGGTGGCGAGTAAATAAAAAAACCTTAACAAAAAAACACCAACAAGGCTAAAACGTCAATTTTCTTGTTCTCGAGCTAACTTAGATAAAGAGTAGTAGTACTGGGCCGTTCAAAAAAAAAAGAAAAGAGTAGTACTACTGGTTACTTGTAATAATGATGAAACGTCCTTTTTTTCCTGTTTCAAATTGAGCAATAACGGGTAAAAAGAATATATCTAGTGAAATATTCTCCGCTACACAATTACACGAAAGAAGCAGAAAAAGGGAGTGAAGAGACAAATTTACAAAAAAAAAAACAACTATTAGCTAGTTGGACCTTTCTTGTAACAGTTTGTCAAAGCCACTTCTAAATATACTTTTCGCTTTTGCTTGAATCTCTCCACCATTAATCCCAGTTTAGCACTTAATCCCTAGAAATGCTCTAGTATATCTTATGCATGCAGCAGGCGATGTGATACGCTTACGTTACCTCTCAAAAGAACAAAAATAAAAAATTTGGCCGTAATTTTTTTTTTTTATCATGACTGGTATCTTAGATGAGCAAATGAAAATAATATAAACGAAATAGTAAATTGACAAAAATATAATGTCTTCAAATAATAAACTAATAAATAAAAATCGTAAATAAAATATCCATCATAATGTATGTATGTAAATTATAAAACTTATTATCTTTTTGGAGGTATATTTTTACTAGGAGAGAGATGTTGATTGGTTGATGGCCCACCCTCTCTGTTGTTTTCCCTTGTCTTGCTTGATATTAAAGGATATGAATTATTTTGCTCATTTTCATGGTCAGACGAATTGTTTTCATGCGAGAATATCTAATAAATATTACTTTTAGAGCGAATGATAATTAGAGATTATGCAACCGCGATAATATATTTACAAAAATTGACTAGTGTAAAGATAAATACGTTCTTTTTGGGGGTGGGGAGAAAAGAATTACGGAAATTCTCTACAAATTGGCCATTTCGTTTGGTTATGTCTGTCTGTATAAGGATAATGGGCAGAGCCAGCTTTACGTGGTCTATTTTGCACCGTCGCTTGGAATTCAGATTAAGAATTTGAGCGGTCATGATTCGTCGGAGCACCCATTTTATATGGGACCCATGCGAGCGATGGTCCCGCGTCTTGTTTCTTCTTGCCACTTGTGACCTGCCATTGCCAACATTACTGGACGACAAAGTCGCCTGCGCTTTCTTCATACATAAAAAAAAATCTTCTATTTTTCTATAAAAATGCTAATACCTCTATTTTAATCACAAGACGCTTGCGCTTGTCTGAATTAATTACTACCTCTCTTGATTATATATGCATGCAAACAAACAAAAAAAATTGTTGATTCATTCTTTTTTTGTTAATAGAACTTAAAGTTAGATATATGTTATTCTGAAAATGTATAAGACTTATAGGGGTACTATTAATAGAGCATGAAACAGTGTTGGTGAGCCATTAACTGAGCATGAAACAGTGTTGGTGAGCCATATGCATACCTACTAACTTGAATTCTAAGCATATATACTGAATAGAATAGTGTAATGACTAAACAGTAAAAAATCACGTACAAATATTTTACCTTCTGCTGTTAAAAATAAGAGAATAGCTGAATAATAACAATTCTGTGAGTTAAAATTGAAAATTCAAAAAACGGCTCCGACTAAGAGCCTTGGATGGCATAAAAATCTAGTGATTCTGTGTAGTATATAAAAATAGAAGGCTGCACAAATGGAATAATCCAAAAAGGAATGATAAAAAAGTGAAGAAACAAGAACAATTACCTCGAGGCCCATTAACGGCTTAGAGGCCCTAAAAGGTAGGAAATCATTCCGCAAGAAGCAAATTTCAATCTAGAGTAAAAGACTAACTTACCCTTGAGAAGAGGAGATAATTACAGTAAAATGCCACGGACGTCCATAAAAAGCCATTCTACCCATCTGACTATTGAATCTCCGCCCTTCCTTCCTTATCACTCACAAACTTTTACTATCTCTCTTTCTCTCTCACACCGTTTCTCCATGAGAGCTTACAGCTTCAGCTTTTCTTCGAACCACTAAACCCTCTTATAACTCTTTATTATCATTACTATTATTTTTATTTTTATTATTCTACTTTTTAGATTTCATATTCCTCAACTGGAAGCTTAAGCTCTATAAACTAGCTCCTGCTCAACATATCACTCGGTAACTATCGAAATTTATATATCTTATTCTTTTTTTAAGTTTGTGTTATGTTAACAGATAACTTAATTAACGGTATTTCAAAAAAGCCATATTCACTTTAGTATGTTTTTGGATAAGATTATGGACTTACAATTTGCACATTTGTATGTATGTCGACAATGGTATAGTTTAAACTAACCAATTCAATTTATTTTCAGCTTTTATTTGGTTCTCTTTCAATAAAAGTAAAAAAACAAACAAAAGAAAGCGCGAGAAATGGCTCCCAAGAACAACCGTGGAAAGACAAAAGGTGACAAGAAGAAGAAGGAAGAGAAAGGTACCACCATTAGTGAAAACCTTAATTCTATATGAATTTCAATAAAAATAAGCTGTTGATTAAAGTCCGTTGATAATTAATTTCTAGTTTACATATGAATCATGGTTTACGGTTTATATGCAGTTCTTCCGGTTATCGTGGATGTCATTGTGAACCTTCCGGACGAGACGGAGGCTATTTTGAAGGTTTGTATGTTTATTTTTCTCGCATCATTTTCGAATTATGTTATTTCTCATATTTCTTGCGTGTTAACAACTGTTTTTTGGTAGCGATTTCTTTGTGTGAAATTTGTTATAACTTACAACCCCTTTTCTATTTCTCTGTTTTAAATATTTTTACGCACACAACTGATTTCTATATTACATTAGTTTATGTACTGTATAATTTGTATATTGAATATATTTTAAATTGTGTTTTTGATATATAAACTCCCAATGTGCATGGTCGATTTTCTTTTCTTTGATTTTTTTTTTTGTGTTGCCATTTTGTTGTTGTTGTTGGGATAAGGCAAGACAGAATACACGTTACCATAAAAATTGATAGTTATACATGCTGTATTATTTTTATTATTTTTTTCTACAAAATCATTTTCAATTTGACTTATAATTATCTTTTGAATTTTTATCATTATTTGAACGTGTATATAAATACAAAATGGTGTGTAACACACAAATTTGATTATCAACTAATTCAATTATCTCTCATATTCTGGTCAATAAATTACGTAGACGTTATATAGACAGTGAAATATATATATAAAGAATAATTTATTTTTGTCGTCAGTTTTCTTCTATGATGTAGTAATATTAGTGATATATTAAGCCAGCCATATTTCAGGCATAGGTTACACATGTTTATTACAAGGAAAAAAATGATCGAATGTAGAGATTTTGATAGAGAAACACGTATGTCTGAAAACAGGGCATATCAACGGACAGGATCATAGATGTTCGGCGGCTTTTATCCGTTAACTTCGATACCTGCCACGTCACCAACTATTCTCTCTCCCATGAGGTAAAAAATCTGAGTGCAATTCTGAGTGAATAAGTTTCTTAGTCATTTGAATTTATCAAATCAAATTTTCTCGTTATTGTTGGTTACTTGTTAACGTTGGATGGTCCAAAACTATTCATATTTATTGTGGAATCTTATTGGATTCGAATACCAAAGTGAGCAAAAAGTAAAGGAAAATGACTTTTATGTACGTGTGAGAAAAAAAAATGTTAGTGTCATTGTGCCTAATTGCTAGTCTNTTTGGTTTTTTTTTTTTTTTTTTTTTTGACTAACAGTCTGACTTTTCTTTCCCTTTACTGTAATTAGATATGTTACCAGAATAAGTTTTTTTCCTTAAATCATAGTAATTGTAGAAAAGAAATAAAAAGGCAGAATCATAGTAATAGTACAAAAGTAATAAAAAGTTACTGTGGTCAATTCATGTCTGACTCAAGCTCGTATTTCGTTTACAGGTCAGAGGATCGCAGTTAAAAGACACAGTGGATGTCTCGGCGCTTAAACCGTGTGTTCTCACGTTGACGGAAGGTAAAGTCCCATCGTGCATCACTTTGACGCCGTTAATGTGACGTGTGCGTCATTTTTAACTAGACGCTGTTAACGCGCCGTAACGGATATAAAAATGTGTATAAACTACCCAAACGATGTCGTATTAATTATGATTCGTTTTTTTTTGGCGCTTCTTCTAATTCGGTGACGGTTGCAATTTTTTTTGCAGAGGATTACAATGAGGGAACAGCAATGGCGCACGTTAGACGGCTGCTTGACATCGTCGCCTGCACTACTTGCTTCGGTCCATCGCCGGAGAAGTCGGATTCGGTGAAAAGTGCGCAGGTCAAGGGAGGTGGAAAGAATTCCAAACAGACGGAAACGTCGCCTCCGCCGTCTCCTACGCCGAAGGATGCGGTGGTTGATGAAGCCGGGGAGACTAGCCACTCTTTCCCTAAGCTTGGAAGCTTCTACGAGTTCTTCTCTCTCGCTCACCTTACTCCTCCTCTTCAATGTATGATCGTATTTCTCTCTCACTCTCTTTCTCTAACCGTAAATTCGATGTCTTGTTTCGATTGATTTTGTCCCAACTTACGGTAGTTAGTGTTTTTATAGATATACGGCTCGTGGAGAAGCGGGAAATTGAAGATATCGTGGCGGAAGATCATCTTCTCTCCATCGATGTAAGCCGAAGATGATGATTGACAATAAATTTCTACTCCTTGTAGCAATCGGCCTTTTTTGGTGATACCGTTTGCGTTTCATCGCAGGTGAAGCTTTGTAACGGGAAGCTCGTCCACATTGAAGGTTGCAGAAAAGGATTTTACAGCGTTGGGAAACAAAGAATCATATGTCACAATCTTGTTGATTTGCTTAGACAAATTAGTAGAGCCTTTGATAATGTAAGATCTTTTCTCGGCTCTCTTACATTATGATCTATCCACTACCGTCAAAAATCCATGTTGAGTTGATCTTATTCTTTGTATCATGTTTAGGCCTACAGTGATCTTCTGAAAGCATTTTCGGAGCGCAACAAGGTATATCTCTTTTGTCTGAATAGTGCATGTTGAATTGGGGTTTTACTTAAGCTAATGAGAATTTAATCTTTTATGTGTTCAGTTTGGGAATCTTCCATATGGGTTTAGAGCAAACACATGGCTCATCCCGCCTACTGCGGCGCAGTCACCAGCAGCGTTTCCGCCTCTCCCTGTGGAGGATGAGAGATGGGGAGGGGATGGTGGTGGTCAAGGAAGAGATGGCAGCTACGATTTGGTTCCATGGGCCAATGAGTTTGCCTTTATCGCATCTATGCCTTGCAAAACAGCAGAGGAGAGGCAAGTCAGAGACAGAAAAGTGTTTCTTCTTCACAACCTTTTCGTAGATGTTGCGACTTTCAGAGCCATCAATGCTGTTCAGAAAGTAATGGCTGACCCTGTTTTGGCTGAAGAAGACTCTGAAGTTCTATATTCCGAGACAGTTAGAGACTTGAGTGTTACGGTTACAAGGGATACTTCAAATGCAAGTAACAAAGTGGATACAAAAATCGACGGCATTCAAGCCACTGGTTTGGATAAGAAGAAGCTGATGGAACGGAACCTTCTCAAGGGACTTACAGCGGACGAGAACACTGCTGCTCATGTAAGTTTTGTTTTCCTAGAAATTTCCACTCTTTTGATACTTTTTAACATTTTCTACTCATCCGTTATTGTTTAACTGTGGTTTTACCATTGTTGTTGGGTGCAGGATGTTGCTACTTTAGGAACTATAAGCCTTAAGTATTGTGGTTACATTTCTGTTGTGAAAATTGAGAAGGAGAGTGAGAAGTTAAGCCCACCTTCCCAAATTGTTGACCTCCTTGAACAGCCTGAAGGTGGTGCTAATGCTCTAAACATCAACAGGTGATCATGTCTTACTTAGTGGAAAAAACATTCATCCTTTGTATCCTTAGCTTATGTAAGTACTTACCTGTTTAATTATTCTCATGTTCCTACAGTTTGAGATTCCTTCTCCATAAATCCTCTCCTGAGCAGAACAAGAAAACACATCAGGATGATGAGCTTACATCTTCACGAGAATTTGTGAGTAAAATGCTGGAGGAAAGTATTGTTAAGCTTGAGGAGGAAGAGATAGACAGGGATAGTATCATGAGATGGGAACTTGGAGCTTGTTGGATACAGCATTTACAAGACCAAAAGAATACCGAAAAGGACAAAAAACAAACCAACGAAAAGTCTAAGAATGAATTGAAGGTTGAAGGGCTTGGGAAACCGCTTAAGTCTCTCAACAGCAGCAAGAAAAAAACAGAGGCAAGCAGCCCTAAGGCGCAGCAGACTGCAGAATCGTCTCAAGTTGATGCGGTTTCTTCAGAGGCTGATAAAGCTGCAACGACTGCATCTTTGCAATCTGACGCCGAGAAGACTACTCAAGAAAATGTCCTTGTCTTGAAGAATTTGTTGTCCGAAGCAGCCTTCACTCGCCTACAAGAGTCAGATACTGGACTTCATCACAAGGTTTACACTAAAGTCCAGTTCTTGCTCTATGTTAATTTACTTAGTTTGTATGCTAACTAAGAATGCTTGTTTCAGTCTTTGCAAGAACTTGTCGACTTGGCACAGAAGTATTATACTGAAGTCGCTATTCCGAAACTGGTAAATGAGTCTACATTCTATTATAGTGTTTTCTATTGCTAATATGAAGATAATAACACATCACGTGTTTGGTATTTATCGTTCAATATAGGTTGCAGATTTTGGTTCGTTGGAGCTCTCCCCAGTTGATGGCCGGACTCTAACTGATTTTATGCACACAAGAGGTCTTAGAATGCGCTCCTTGGGATATGTCGTAAGTAAATTTAACTTCATGGTTCTTAAAACGGTACTTCTAGGTTAATGACCAATTTTGATCATCCACGTTTTATCTATGGTTACAACAGGTGAAGCTCTCAGATAAGTTGTCACATGTACAGTCGCTGTGTGTTCATGAGATGATAGTTAGAGCCCTTAAGCACATCCTCCAGGCGGTGATTTCTGCTGTTGCTGCTGACACTGACAAAATAGCTGCAAAAGTAGCTGCTGCTTTGAACATGATGCTTGGGATCCCTAAAAATGTAGCAGAAACACCAAATAACTCTTGGAATGTACATCCTCTTATCTTCCGGTGGTTGGAGAAATTCTTGAAGAAGCGATATGACTATGATCTTAATGCCTTCAGTTACAAGGATCTACGAAAGTTTGCCATTCTCCGTGGATTATGTCATAAGGTAATTTAATGAATGCTTTAACGAGAAATTTTTACTGAGTTTATAACTAGTCGCTAATCATTCTGAGATTGAATATTGAAGTTTTGGTCTTAAATTTTTTATGTCCTCAGGTTGGTATTGAGTTGATTCCTAGGGACTTTGACATGGACTCTCCAGAACCGTTCCGGAAAACAGATGTGGTCAGTCTGGTCCCAGTGCATAAGGTAATAGACAAGATGAAAGATATTGAATTTTTTTTCTATCTGAATCTGTATTCTTTTCTAATATGTTAGTCAGCCATAGTTATGCAGACTTTTATATTTTAAATATCTGCAGCAAGCAGCATGTTCATCTGCTGATGGAAGACAACTTCTGGAGTCATCTAAAACAGCTTTAGACAAAGGAAAGCTTGAAGATGCAGTTACATATGGAACAAAGGTACATGTCCGGAAAATCAGCTTTCTAGTCCTCAGCTCTTTCTTCATAGTACTTGTTGTTTCTCTGGACAGGCGTCATGACTTGGTTTGTTGTTTCGTCTCTTTTGTTTTTTTTTTCCTCCCTTAGGCTCTTGCTAAGCTTGTAGCAGTTTGCGGTCCCTATCACAGAATGACAGCCGGAGCTTACAGTTTACTTGCTGTTGTTCTATATCACACCGGTGACTTTAACCAGGTCTGTATATATACAGTTAGGCTGTGATATTTTCTTCGATATGACAATTGCGAAACTAAAAGATTTTGTTGAAACAGGCTACAATATATCAGCAAAAGGCTTTAGATATCAATGAGCGAGAACTTGGACTTGATCATCCGGATACGATGAAGAGTTATGGTGATCTTGCTGTCTTCTATTATAGGCTTCAGCATACAGAGCTGGCTCTCAAGTAAGTTCCCCAATCTTGATTTTAAAAGAACTGCGAGGTTTAATGGTTTGGATGTCTATTTCTGTCATCTAAACTCTAAATTTTTGCTTTTGTTAGGTATGTTAAGCGTGCGTTGTATCTCTTACATCTAACGTGCGGTCCATCTCATCCAAACACTGCTGCTACATACATCAATGTAGCCATGATGGAGGAAGGCCTAGGAAATGTACATGTTGCCTTGAGGTATCTTCACAAAGCTCTCAAGTGTAATCAAAGGTTGCTTGGTCCTGACCATATCCAGGTTCTTTCCCCGATCCTCCCTGTGTTGCTAGGAACATCACTTTGTAAGAACTTTGATGTGCTTTTGCTAACATGTTGCTCCTAATTATGTCAAATTTCAGACTGCTGCAAGCTACCATGCCATAGCAATTGCACTCTCGTTGATGGAAGCATACCATTTAAGTGTTCAGCATGAGCAAACAACTTTAAGAATCCTCCGAGCAAAGCTGGGGCCAGATGATTTGCGTACTCAGGTATATATTATCATAATATCCCATCAGCCATATCAGCCATCTTTCTTAAAATTGGATGCATAATTTGACGATCTGATTATATACTGCAGGACGCTGCTGCTTGGCTAGAATACTTTGAGTCCAAGGCTTTTGAACAACAGGAAGCTGCACGAAATGGTACTCCTAAGCCTGACGCGTCTATAGCCAGCAAAGGCCACCTAAGGTCAAACAAATTCTTTAGATATCTCCTTATATGTTCTTTATAAGTTCTCATGTTGTTTGAATGTATCAATTAAGTGTACTCCTTGGTCAGATCCTTATCTTAATAATGTTTTGCAGTGTATCCGATCTACTCGACTATATCAACCCAAGCCATAACGCAAAAGGCAAACAGAGTGTGGCAGCAAAGAGGAAGAGCTATATCATGAAGGTTTGATATACATTTTGTTTTTACATTTCTCCACTTTAATGGTTAAAAATGCTTACATGGTTGAACCTGTGTTAAATATGTGTAGTTAAAGGAAAAATCCAATCAGAACAGTGTTCCTGAACAGTCAGCAGAAACCCCCAGAGAAAATCAAAAGGAAATGTCTGAAGAGGAGACTGGATCAGAGGAAGGTCAATCAAGCGATGCGAATCAGGAGACACCAGTTGAAGAACCACCTTCTCCTCCAGTCATTGATGAGCCCACTATGGATAATAGTAATCCAATTACATCTACTGAAGTTTCAACTGAGACACCACACCCTGATGGTAGTGAAGATGGATGGCAGCCGGTGCAAAGACCGAGATCTGCTGGATCATATGGTCGTAGGCTGAAGCAACGACGAGCATCCATTGGGAAGGTATATACATATCAGAAGAAGAATGTTGAAGCTGATATCGATAACCCTCTTTTCCAGAATGCTGCTCAGCAGAACACCAAATACTACATTTTGAAGAAGCGGACAGCGTCATATGCAAACTATGCAGATCATCATTCTCCTGCTGGTTTGACAACTCAGGGCACCAAATTTGGCAGGAAGGTAGTTAAAACCTTGGCATATCGGGTTAAATCGTCGCAGCCGTCTTCTGATAACACCAAGACTGCAGCTGAAACATCAGAAGAAGATGTGTTGAAGACAGATGCTTCTCCTGTTGTGCCATCTGGTCAGTCTAGTAATGTGCAAAATGAGGCCTACCACGCCAAAAACTCTGTTGTAAGCCTTGGAAAATCTCCATCCTACAAGGAAGTAGCATTGGCACCACCTGGTTCCATTGCCAAGTATCAAGTCTGGGCTCCACAAGCCGAAGCTTCAGACAAGCAAGAGGAGAATCGTGTGGAGAAAAAATCTGAACAGGGCACATCGGTGGAGCTTACAAGGGATGAGCAGATGGTTACAGTGTCAGAGGAAGAGGTGAAAAATGGAGTTTCTGCAGACACAGATTCTAGCAAAATTCAAGGCAAAGAAGATATTAAAGTAGAGTTACAATCATCTGAAGTGGAGTTCAAAGGGAATGAAAATGAAGAATCTGGTGGTGGCATTCAGGTGGAAGAACAAGTAAATGAAGCTGTATTGACAAACGACGGTGTAACAGATATGATTCATTCCACCACAGAGCAAGAAGTGACAGATCAGTTAGCTGCTGATTCCGATGATCTGAAGGAGAAACTGGGAATCTCGTCTACAGACTCGAGCGACGCCCCAAGAGCGTTATTATTACCTAACAAGAAGCTATCAGCTTCAGCTGCTCCATTCAACCCATCATCACCTCCAAGTATCATACGTCCTACTCCGATAGGCATGAACATTGGACCTTCGTGGCCAGTAAACATGACTCTCCATCACGGACCTCCTCCACCTCCTTACCCTTCACCTCCTACAACTCCAAACTTGATGCAGCCAATGTCCTTCGTGTACCCTCCTCCTTACACTCAATCAGTCCCCACGAGTACATATCCTGTAACCAGTGGTCCTTTCCATCACAATCAGTTCCCATGGCCGCTCAATGTGTCGGAGTTTGTACCAAGAACGGTTTGGCCCGGATGCCATCCCGTCGAGTTTTCCCCTCCACACATGATCGCCGCCGAACCAATCGCTGCAACTGTGTTAGAGCCAACTGTGATTCTACCAACTGACATCGACACTTCAGGCGCGGAAGAAGAAAAAGAAGAAGGCAAGCAAGAAGTGGCGGCAACCGCGGATGAAGTTATGGATTCTGTTAACCACGTGAACGCAGTGGCTAGCAGTGAAATGGAGAATGGAAGCAGGAAACTTGAGGATGGCGAGAAAACTTTTAGCATTTTGTTAAGAGGAAGGAGAAACAGGAAACAAACACTGAGAATGCCCATCAGTTTGCTTAACCGGCCTTATGATTCTCAACCGTTCAAGATTGCTTATAGCAGAGTCATCAGAGACAGCGAGGCTCCAAAGTCCGCAGCTTGAAAACTCTCTCACAGGTTCAGCCATTGTCGATGAAATGCAAAACTCACACAGACCTCTCTCTGATCCTTGCTGTTGCTTAGGGGACAGTATAAAAAGGTTAGTTTCTTGGTTGAAATCTTTATACATCGACATATACATATGTGTAATGCATATATTGTAACTTGTTGATGTCTTCATTTTCAGGTAATTTCGTTATCAAGCTGGGGCTTGTGATAGTCTCAAAATGATTTGGATTCTAACATAAGAGAGAGGTTGGAGAGGGAAAAAGCCAGAGCCATTCTTTTTTCTTTTATACAATGTGAGGTGATGGTGTATTATTTTTCTGGGTTTTAATTTTTAATTCTGCCAATAAAAATGTAGGAAATTTTGGACATAATTCTTTTACATCCCCTTGTGGCCATGTTTAAAAACTTTTGTTCTCTCTCTTGTTTACTTACGTATTTTTCATCGATTACATGACTAATAGCTCACTATGAATAATCGAAATTATAAACGTGTTTATTGAATCGGTTATATTAGGTGATAATTCCTCTGAATAAACCCAAGGTAGGTAGGTTTATTCCAAAAAAGAAAAGAATTTTGAGTAAAAGAAAAATTAAGCACTAAAAATGGTTTCTGTCACCACCGTGTGTCCTCCGCTCTCAAGCCATGTCGTTAAAATTGTTGAACGATCGCCGCCGGTGGATCTTCCCGGACAAGACCAATCTGGTCTTGATAACTTCCAAACGGGTTTTCACCTTCATAATTTCCCGGTGGGTTATAAACACAAATAGCATAAACGCCGCCGTTTGAACAATCCACACGTGCGCACCCAACCTTCGTGCTATCTCTCCACACGATCTGCGTGTAATGCCCACACATTTGCCCCGGCTCACACGTGTTACCTTTCACGTCGTAAAACTTGTTTTCATCGGCCCACACGTTAACGACATCCATGGGCCTCCAGTTATTTTGTCCGGCCCAAAATATGTTTTCTCCAAACGGACCGTTGGAGTGAACAAGCCTACAGTCCCCGACGCGCTGTCTCGCCCACGCACGCGCGTACGCCGCTAATCTTCCGTCCCATTCTAACGGCGGTTCTCCCACACGCGCTCTTACGAGGTTGTGTGCGAATAGAAACTCAATGCTCGCTCTGTTTACTTTGTTACGACGATGTCGTCTTCTCCCCCACCTGAACCTGAACGAGAATCGTTTCCCGGTTGTTGACAGTGCTGATGACGACAGAAATCGAGTAGTTGGCGCTGACGGAGAGTTAACGGAGGTTTGTGTAGAAGACTCGCTGTGATTTATTTGGGCCGTCACGGCGCAAAACTGAAGGAGGAATAACGTAATGGCGACGAATATGGGAAACGGAGCTCGTAATTCCCGTTTACGAAGCTCCATTTTTTTCTATAAAAGAAGAAAAATGTAGTTTTTAAATCGGAGAGTTAATTACTCAATTGTAGGTGAAAGAGTAATTAACTCTAGGATATAATTTGTGAGAGGGAACGAATTAATAGGTAATTGTTTCTATTCTTGACGTTAAATGCAAATATATCTTTTGCATGAGTCAATCGAAAGTCAATGCACGGTCAATATTGGATATCGGAATGCCGCTAGAAATATAATAGTAGTAATAAAAATGGTAGTAAAACCACATTTAGGCAGTACTTTGACGTTAAGGTCTAAGATTAAAGTACAGGTGAAATTTATTGTTTGTGATCCAAGAACCAAGATCCGCATTGGTCTATGTCAGAAGTTTTACTAACGATAAAACTTTTTTATTCCGTTGCTTTTCACGATTATGTAAATCATCGAGTTTCTGTAACTATAAAATTGTTAGCACAATGCAAAGTGACCATCGAGAAATATTGAACTTCGTTAGATAGACTGTCAAACTATCACTACTACATGACCATACAATTCTGATATAATGCAAATGGCCAAAAGAACCACTTTATCGGTTTGTCCCACCACATAAAAACAAAAAAAAACAAATTACAAATAAACTAATACCTCTAACCAGTAACAAGGCACCATCCTTATATCTCCTAATGAATGCAAAATGCACAAGATGTCAAGAACTATGGTTAAAGCTCTAATTTTCCAATATTTGGTATGTACAATATTATCCTATATTTTCTTAATTTACAAGACTGCCTTACACCCCTTTAATACTTACAAATTACCCTATCTGTGGATATTTATCCCATAAAAAACAACAACGTAGGAATTTTTAAAAGTTCCTTAGATCTATTATAAGTTGTAAATAAATATTTTTTTCTGGATAAAAGTTGCATATACATAAAAAGGAACTAAAAGCGCTCTTATTCGAGATACTTAGTGAAAAAATAGACTAGCCCTAAAAAATTACTAGGAATCAAAGAAGTAATCAACAGAGTAAAATATGAAAGATCGGACCACTGTCTCTAACTTCGCGCTGGATCTTCGTTTTTGTCTGATTAAGAAATACCAAACACGAGTTTTCATGTGCACAATTAGCCTATTTAATACACACGTCCACTGTACTTACCAACATTTAATGCAAAATATATAGTATTTTGGACGTACTCTACTTTCCGTAAGATTTAGAATACTAGTTTCTTAAAAATGGTCTTGAAATTTGTTGTCATAGTCTTGATCTGACTAATTTCCGCAGTTGCTTTATAGATCAATAGTTGGCATTTGTTGGTCCACTAAGAGTAAATGAGAGCTTCTGGCTAATTATTAAAAAAAAAAAAAAATCATACACGCTCTCTTTGGTCCAGGAGGTAAAAATATATTAAGGCGCTAATAATACAGCCGACAACACGTGAAGTTTTATCAACACGTATTTAACTCAACCGCTAAAAGATTCAGTTGTCCGAAAAACACAAGTCTAAAACATAAATGAGAAAGAAAAAAAAAGGAAACAAAGTACATTATCCGTACCGGCTCGGGTCGGGTCAGGGATTAAGCACATCCTCGTGGAGCAAACCCGACTCGGGAACCCATTAAATCGTAAACGACCCGGAAACCCTGTTGCTGGATGTTGCCGATAATGGAAAGCCCGCTCATCGTACCGGCAAAGGCAAAACAGAACTTGCCGTTAGTGTCCACAGGAATCAGGTAATTCGTCGCGGGAAGTGACACGTCAGCTCCACGGAAGTGTAGAACCACAGTCGGGACTTTAACCTCGTTCTGATTGGAGAGATCGAAACACGTGTCGAAGAGAGAGAAATCCGGCGCTCGTTTAAGGCTCTTGGCTCCGAGACGGAACGCGTCTCTCATAGCGATGTAAGCGGGTCGGATCAACCGGGTCACAGAGGTACCCGAGTCGATAATGACTCCACCGTTACCGATCGGGTCGAGTTTGAAAAGAGAAGCGGCTACGCCGGGGACACGCGTCCCTCCGACGCTGATTCCGAGTAGCTCGACGTAGTAGAAAGTGTCGAGCTTCGGATTCGATAAAAGCGGCGTGAATTTCGCGGTACGTGAAACGGCGGCGTTTCCGAAGACAACGGAGGAAGGTTTCGAGGAAGCGGATCTGTCTACTAAACAGTAAGAGAATTTCTGGTTAAACCGGTGACCGGTTTGACCGGGAAACGATAATCTTCCTTTTCCGAGACCTAACAAACCGGCAGCTCCGACGAAGAGACCTTCGTTGTCGTGACCGCATCCTACAGCGACGCCTTTAACACGGTTTCCACGGAAAGTCAGCGTCTCGGTGGAGAAATCGCCGACGGTGAAAGAACCATCGCCGTACGAGACTTGGTAGAGGCAAGTCCGACGACGTGTGTTGCACCCGGCGGAGTCTAACCGGCGGCAGAGAGGGGAAGAACAGGAAATGGTGGAGTAGGTCCGGGATTTTCTCGGGTCGAAAATCGGGTCGGACTGAGAGTAACATCTTCGACAAGGAGCGCATTGGAGCCAGACGATGTCGCTTCCAGTGTCGAGCACCATGTAAACGTATCTAGCCGGAGTTCCGACACCGAGGCGCGTGAAGTACTCTCCACTTCCCTGAGAGAGACCAGAGACGACAGAGCTGCTGAACCCGCCGGGTCTCCGCGCGTGAGTCGCATTTCTCTTGGGAACTCGGGCGGCGAGTGTGGCGATGGACTCCACGCGCCGGGAGTCGCGTTGGAGACGGAAGCTGAAGAGCTCTTCCGGCGTTCTGTTGGTGGAGAGCGCGTCGATGTGGTCGAGGTTTAGTGTAACCGACGACTCCAAGTCGGATCCGGATTCAGATTCGGATCCTATCAAAGACTCGGAGTCGGATTCGGATTCGGGTTGGAAGGAGGTGGGAGAAGCGGAAGGAAGAGAATGAGAGTTGGGGATTAGCGTTTGGAAAGCAGGATGAGAAGAAGACAAGGAGGAAGGAAGAGAGAAGAAGAAGAAACTGAGAGTAAAGAGTAATGCTTTTCTTCTTCCTTCCATTTTTTTTGTTTTTCTCGGGAAAATGGCAGTGAGAGTGGTCTCTCTATAAATAATTGAACTTGAACTAGTCTTCTTGAAGAAATACACCAAGACAAATAAGAAGCAAGCGGTCGCTTTTTTCTATATACCTATAATAAATGTATCAATTAGATACTTTTTCTTTCCGATTAGATATCTACTTCATTTTATCTTAAGATTGTGGAGATTCAAAAGCGACATTATAGATTCGGTGGATAACAAACACTATGAAATAGCAAGTGGTGTGGGGAACAATATGAAATAATTAGCTTATTTAAGGAGATAAATTACTACGTTAATTATTTTGTGGAAAAAGGGAAAAGTTTGTTTTATAAAGTTGATGATGCCCAATAATTCCCCCACAATTGGTGCCATATTTCGCTCTTGAGTTGGCATAAAATGAAACATTCCACATGGGTCAAAAATGCATGCAAATATTCTGACGAAAGATAATCTTATACGATGTTAAAGTTACTCGTGTATACAATTCGTGTATCCAAATTAATTTAACTATTAAATCGTCACGAACTTTAGATCTCACGATCTCGTTAGATTGTTGATATCATCAAACACTCTTTTCGTTACTCTCACATCAGAATTCGATATAATACCATCAAAGGTTTGGAAGTTTCATATCACTATACAGTATCACTATTATATCATAATGACTTTCTTCTTCTTTAAATGAATACAACAAAAAATCGAACATTAATTAAATACGGTGATATTGGGATGTGTGACCACCAATTAAATGCTGTGACCAATCTCTTCTCACTGTATAAAGAATGTGAACACATACGAACAAGTGTGAACAGTGAACATTGAACATTGAACAATGACCTTTCACGGTTGGAAGCATTAATTTTTTTATCAAACACTTTCGCTCACATAAATTGTTTCTCACAGGGTTTAGGTGAAATTCTCAAATCCCACATCAACAGCTTACAAAAGTACAGCGAACTTTATAAAGATATAAAGAGTTGTCTATCATACAAGAAACCCCACGACGTACTTGACCGTTTAGTTCATCAATCAAATCCTTTTTAGATCGGTTTTCCTGGTCCGGGCAAGCCATGGCTCTAGTCTAAGCCTAGTTCCAATCTGATGAAGAATTAGTACATTAGGACAAAATCACAACTCGAGATCTGAAAAACGGAGAAAAGAACATTTCGATTAAAGTGTAAAAGAGACAAGAAAGCAAAAGCCACTACAAGAAACACCTTTTCCTTTCTCTGCTTTATATATGTTAAGTGCTCACTCATCATTACATGGTGGTGGCATGAACAATTTTTATACAGAGAGATTCCTATATTATGATAAACATTACCTGATGATCAGATATACCCATTATGATATCTGACCCTCCTAATTGTGTTGTAATGATATAACTATAACAAGTTTCATGAGAGATCCAAAGTGTGTTTTTTATCAGAACTCATTACAAGCACCACCGCAAACAAAAATGATATTGCATCTTTTTGCTTTAGTAAAAGCCAAACTCAAAGAGCACTAGCAACAGATTATTGAGCAAGTAGAAGAACTTAACTAGTGTCTTTCACAGTGCGTCAATTACGCCTATATGAGTAGCCAATATATAAAAGTTTCCATCTTTCACCCAAATAATTGGATCACAACAAATCGTTGTTAGATAAAGAAAGCTAACCTCCCATAGCTACGTAGACAAATGTCGTTTATGTTCAGTCGCCTCTAGACCAATAGCCGCTCTTTCCACCAGTTTTACGTTGGAGCCTCACATCTGTAATGCTGATATCTTTGGAAGCAGCCTTGCACATATCGTAAACAGTCAAGCCAGCAACTGATACAGCAGTCAAAGCTTCCATCTCAACTCCGGTTTTGCCAGTGCAAGAAGCTTCTCCTTCAATGTCAACACTAAAATCCTCAGGGTTCAATCTTAAATCTAAACGAACATGCGTGAGAGCAATGTTATGACACAATGGTATTAAACTGCTCGTCTGTTTTGCTCCATTAATGCCAGCGATTTTCGCCACTCCAAGAACATCTCCTTTCCCCATCTGATTCGCTAAGACCAAATCAAAAACTCTTTTCCCTAAATTCACTTTACAGCAAGCCAATGCAGTTCTCTTAGTATTGTCCTTGGAAGAAACATCCACCATCTGAGCTTCACCTGAGACTCCGACATGGGTTAGCTTAGACAGATCACTAGCCACTTTTGCAGGTTGTTCATATTGCTTAGAACTCTCCGGGTTTGTAGATTCCAAAGTTTCAATTTTGGATTTCAACTCAGAGTAATCCACTGTGGCAGTACCGGAAAATCCATCGGGAGAGGGTTCTGCTCCAAAGATTGATCGCATTTCCTGAAACGCCAAATGATCAAAGGAGAAAGAAACTAACTTTAAACCATTTGTTTCGTGTAGTCGTGAATCCGAGATCAGTGATTTTGCAAATTTCATTCGGTGTCACACACAGAAACAAAGTCTAAAGCTTTAGATTGAATCTACTTAGTTTAAACAATAAAAAAAAAAACCAAACTTTCAAGAGTTGATTGATGCATCTGATTACGAAAACAGAGAGTTCAAAAACCTGATTCAGCTCATTCAAAGTTCGCAGATCGATTTCATCTGTAATTTTACTGGTGAAAGCCCTTTTCGCCGGAGAAATCACCGCCGGAAATCGACGGAGGAACATGGCGTGACGAAGCATCGAAAACATTATTTCAACACAAGAGAGAAGAACCGAAAGAGAGAGAGTTTATAAAGTAGGGTTCTACTAAACCGGAAATAAATTGAAAAAACTCTTTAAACCGAAATAACCGAAGTTTGTCTTCACCGCTTCCAACCGAAATTTTAAAAATCTGTTGCACAAATCACACCCGCTTGCTTCTCCCATCTTTTAATGTATTCACTAAATTCTACTTAATTTGGGATTTATAACTTTGAAACCGAAATGGCGAAATATAACTCTTATTAATCAAATTGTACTATGTGTACAAATGAGCTGCCAATCGTGGCTTAGCGATGGCCCACAATGGTTTAGCCTTTGGCATAGTCATGCCGTAAACTTCCACCGTATCAATATTTTCCGGGGAAGTCCAGTCAAAGCAATGGAAGAGCCGAGCCAAAGCCATTAGCACCATCGTCACACCTAGAGGAGCTCCAGGACACTTCCTCTTCCCCGCGCTAAACGGCAGTATCTTAAAATCCGGCCCGTGGCTTATCTCGACTCGTCCGCTACCATCGATCGGCCAGTGTCGCTCGGGCCTGAACTCGTTAATGTCGTCCCATATGTTAGT